>JASPKZ010005005.1:0-43985 GCA_030220185.1 Diploptera punctata
CTCTCTCCTCTCTTTCTCTCATCCTCTCTTTCTCTCTCCCTCTCTCTTGCCTCTCTCCCTCTCGCGTTCTCGTCGCCCTCTCTTTCTCTCTCCCTCTCTCGTTTGCGCGCCGCTCTTTTCTCTGCGCCTCGCTTGAGATCGCCCTCTCTTCGCTCTCCTCTCTTTTCTCTCTCCTCTCTTTGCTATCTCCCTCTCTTTTCTCGCTCCCTTCTTGTCGCTGCGCTCCCCGCTCTTTCTCTCTCCCTGCTCTTTCGCTCTCCCGTCTTGCTTTCTCGCTCCCTCTCTTTCTCGCTTAACCTACGCTTGCCCCTCTTCTCCTCTCTATTTCCTCCCCCTCTTTCTCTCTCCCTCCTTTCTTCTCTCCCTCTCGTTCTCTCCCCTCTCCTTTCGCTCTCCATCCTCTCTCTCTCCCCTCTTTCTCTCCCCCTCTTTGCTCTCTCCCTTCTTTCTCTCTCCCTCTCTTTCTCTCTCCCCCTCTCTCCCTCTCTCTCCCGCTCTCTCCCTCTCTCTCCCTCTCTCTCCCTCGCTGCCCTCTCCCTCCCTAACTCTCCCTCTCTCCCCCCTTCTCCATCTCTCGCCTCTCTCTCCCTTACTCTCCCTCTCTCTCCCTTCCCTCTCTCTCCCTCTCTTTCCCTACTCGCGCTCCCTCTCTCGCCCTCTCTCCCCCCTCTCTCTCCCTCTCTCTCCCTCTCTCTCCCTCTCTCCCTCCTCTCTCCCCTCTCTCTCTCCCTCTCCCTCTCTCTCCTCTCTCTCTCTTTCTCCCTCTCCCTCTCTCTCTTTTCTCCCCTCTCCCTCTCTCTCCCTCTCCCCCTCTCCCTCTCTCCCTCTCTCTCTCTCTCTCTCTCTTTCTCTCTCTCTCTCTTCTCTCTCTCTCTCTCTCTCTCTCTCTCTCTCTCTCTTTTTCTCTCTCTCTCTCTCTTTCTCTCTCTCTCTCTCTCTTCTCTCTCTCTCTCTCTCTCTCTCTCTCTCTCTCTCTCTCTCTCTTTCTCTCTCTCTCTCTCTCTCTCTCTTTCTCTCTCTCTCTCTTTCTCTTTCTCTGTCGTCTCTCTTTCTCTCTCGCTCTCTCTCCTCTCTTTCTCCCTCCTTTCTCTCTCTCCTCTCCTCCGCTCTCCTTTCCTCTCTCTCTATCGAAATCTCTCTCTCTCTCTCTCTTCTCTCTTCTCTCTATATCATAAATACAATTTTGGGTATTACAAAATTTACCAATACTAATGACAATGTCAAACAAATGAATTGTGTTTTAAAAAGAAAACAAGCACTCTTTTTAACAAATTCTAAATCACGACCGCGATTTCGCATTATTTTATTGTTCCCGACAACAATTATAAACAACTGGTTATGAACGACAATGGTTATAAAACAACGGTAGGGATTCAGATAATATATATATTGCAATTAACAGTGATAGATTTTCTTGTTTCTTAGAGATGAAACAGAATCAATAAAAATTGTGAAACCACTGTCGTGGTTGAGACTTCATTTCGCCAATCGATTGTTAATGATCAAACCTGACACATTTCCTTTGTAGTCTACTTCTACACTTCCAAGTATATAAATTGCGCAAAACCAAAGACTGTATATGGTTACATGATTATTTGAGCTTTACATTACGGATTTTGTGGAAACATCAAAGCATATTACGAAAAATCAATGTTTTGTGGCTCCAGGTATACCAACTATTGATATCCAATGTATTCTCTAAATAAAACTTATATCCTAGGAAAACTCAAGAATACTAAAATACATTGTACAAGGAAAATTTTACGAGCAAACAGACTGATGTTTTATATCACGCTTTGCAGGAAGCCTAACTCGTTCTTAGAAGAAAAACATCTGGTCTTTGAACCATTAAATTTAATTTCAAGAAAGTGTTTTTTATTCAATTTCAAAAGTTGTCAGTTACATGGCTGGATGTGCAGGCAATGAAATATATTTCACTGCAGAACGTGTTGCAATAAAACAAGGACATACTAGTTTTTTTCCCCCACACATTATTAGATCGCTTCTCTCCTTTAGATCCCAGGGAACCCAAGTTTGATTCTCAATCAGATTGGTGTCATAGTTGCTCCATTTGGTGATTAATAGCTTTTCTTTACTTTAGGACAAATTAAGGGCCCGTCCCAGTTGATTAGCGATAATCTTGATTGACTCCATTACGAGGTTCTAACCGGGCCGATTTCGTTTGATTATTAAGCGCATAAAAATCCTTACTATGGCTACCTTCCGAAGGGAAGTAAACCATGGGTTACGTGTCATGGATATATGGAATGAATAAAATCTGAAATAAGAGTCCTCTGGGCAAAATTAATCAAGCCTTTACTCCCAAATTTGTAATGGGACGCTAATGCGTTAGCTGTTAAAGAGCGTCGTTAAATGAAATACTACTATATATTAATCAGGAAATTTAATTCCGATCGTGAGCTATGGTTTGGAACTCATATGGCCTTACCTAAAAAAGAACGACCTTAAGAACAGAGAAAATCAAGTCAGTCTACCTAAAGAGAATACTATCATCATCATCATCATCATCCAGGGATTAAGCCTGTTGGCTCGTTCCGGTTTCGTGAAAGCTAGAATTGTTAAAATTGTCCAGCCCATCTTCTGTATGGGCGTCCAACATTTCTCCTTCCGTGCGGTTTATAATTTAGCAATAATTTTGGAAAACTTTTTTCTGGCATTATATCAATATGTTCTTTCCAGTCGTTCCTATATTTAATTATTCGGTAAGTTTGAAAATATTTAGTTCCCTTCTTAAATAATATGTATATACAAATTTACATGCTCCCGACTGACACGTGAACTCTCAGGAGATATCTTCTTCATAGAACACATGCAAATGCTGATACTCGTGCATCACCGCAACCTACCAAGACCTCCTAGCAGAGCTCCAAGCTAAGAAGAAAAAAAAATCTGGATGGAATTTTACCCATACAAGCAATGGTGAATCGAACACGGATGGCTACAAACCAAGATCTTCGCCATTTTGTAAATTCTCTAGCAGCACATGGATATCATCACGAAGTGTATAAAGTGAAGACCTATCACGACCCAAACGCAACATGCGTATGCGAATTTTGTGAACTGTCTTGTGATTGTTACCACGTCACAGCAAGTAAAAAACGACCCAAATCATTAATAGAGAGCTGTACAGATTCATAACAACTGCAAAAGCAAAGTGAAGTAGTTAACTCTATGCACAACTTGTGCGCATTTTTGTTTAATAATAAGTCAGGAAATTCGAGTGAAAATTAATCAAATTTAATAAACATAGTATATTTACCTTCTCGCAGTGAAGTGGCTTACAAGCTTAAATGACCTACATAGCCATGAAGTCGGAAGTGTAGCTGCCGAATGGGTTCTCCTTGCCGGAAAGGTCGAAGATGAGCCAGGCGAAAAAAAATACCTTATTGGAAAGAATGACGATATTTCATAGTAAAGATACAACCGTTACGAAACGAGATTATGGGTTCCACTGGGGTAAAATTTTTCGGAGGTAAAATAGTCCCCAATTAGGTTCTCCGGACGGGAATTACTTCAGGGAATATTTGGCAAAAGCTCAAACACAGGTCATGTTCCTAGGAATAACAACTGTTAAGGCATTATATATTTTTCCATAGAAATATTAACGCGGTAATTAGATAAATCAGCCTTAGAAGTTAGATGTCCATGGAAAGGTAATCAGAGAGCTTTGCTTTATACTATATGAGTACAAAGAGACCTGAATTCGTAACGGTTTTTTCAATCCGAACGAGGACCCTTTTCGATTCCGAGATATTCAGTTTGTCAGCGATAGGATATCATAGACAATTCTAAAGGGTAAACAACCTGATTTTGTAACCGTACATGTACATGGTCGCACAGAAGGAAAATGATGACAAGATGAATAATGAGTTCTATGAAGAACTAGAATGCGTATTTGGTAGTCTCTCACGATACATGAAAATTGTCTTAGGATATTTTAATGTAAAAGTGGGAAGGGAAGATATATTCAGAACAGTAATTGACAAATTCAGTATTTATGAAAATAGTTACGAAAATGGAGTTACATTAATCACCTTTGCCAAATTAAAGAATCCCATTGTTAAGAGCAAGTCGAGAAGTGTGCGGAAAGACAATTATCGTTTAACAAGTATTGCTTAGACTAAATTTACTAACAATTTGCACATTTGTGTGCATTTACTTTCATTCATTGTTAAGAGCACAATATTCCAGTATAAGGAAATTTATAAATGTACCTGTAAGTCTTCAGATGGTGAAACGCGAAACCAGATAGATCATGTATTAGTAGATAAATACTGGCACATCCATGTTACATCAGTTAGAGAGAAATATTACAATTCGTATCATCATCTGATCAGGGGTGAAAATCAGAAAACTTTTATTGCTTATGAGAGGAACAAACGATTCTGAAATATTAAGAAAAAAAACTTGAAAAAGATGAACAGCGGCAAGAATACCATATCAAAATTGCTAATATGTTAGAAATACTGTAATCTTCGGATGAAAATATGGCAACAGAAGAATAAACTGATATAAATAAAGAGGCTATAAGAGGCTATACGAGATATTATTAAGTTGTCGGCATCAGGAATTGTAAGTTATTTCAAAAAGAGGCAGAAAAATGATTTGATGAGGGATATGCTGACATTTCAAATAAAATAAAGCTAGCAAAAATGAATTGGTTACATGAGCCAATGAAGTAAAGTTAGAAAAATTAGGTAACATCAGACGGAGAACAAGGTTATTAAAGAGTAAAAAAAGAATGAATATTTTAGAAAAAATATTAATGAATAAGTAGAATCACCAGAAAATTATATCTGGGAATTATTAGAGTGAGGAAAGGGTTTCAGGCTAGAACAAATTTTAGAAATAAAAATGGGGATGTGAGTGCAAATTCTAGGAGTATATTAAATGGAAAGAAAATTACTTTAATCAACTTTAAAGTACGTGCAGAACAGGATATCCAAGACGATGATTTACAGAAAGGAAAAATAACTGTCGCAGAATAAAGTGCATTGGAGATTGAAATGGCTACATAAAATAAAGATTTAGAGCATCAGGTTCAGACTGGATCCTATAAGAACTGATAAAATGGACAAGATACATCGGTTGCATATTATGATTTGGGAAAAAGAGGCTCTTCCAAATGAATTGAAATAATACATTATCATACCAATTTATAAGAAATGAGATAAAATTGATTGCAACAACTGCAGAACCATAGCATTACTTTAGACTTCGTAAAATGGAAAACTTCAGTTACAAACATTCATCAAGTTAAAAAAATGAATAATAGTTTAAACAAACTAAAACAACACGCTTTATTAGAAAATCAAACTAAAAATGAAAAATAATTTTAATTTCCAACACGCTTGGGATAAAATTATAGTAGTCAACAAAAAATCATCTCCAACACATCTAGAAAAAAAGTAGAGTTATCTACAAAAAAATATTTTACCATCAAAAGTGTGGGGTGCTTTTTATGGTTTTTACGTTTTCTTCTTAGAGACCTTACTTTTACCAATATCTGTTTATTATCAAATATATTAATTTATATATTATATCAACCCACGCTTTTGATGGTAAAGTTATTTTTTTTTTGTAGGTAACTATAGTTTTATTCTAGATGTGTTGGAGATGATTTTTTTGTTGACCACTTTAATTTTATTCCAAGCGTGTTGGAATTTTTTTTTTTCATCTTTTAGTTCCGTTTTCTAACAAAGCGTGTTGTTTTAGTTTTTTAAAACTATTATTTATCATTTATTTTTTAGTTTCTTTTCTAAAACATCGTGCTATTTTAGTTTTTTAAACTATTATTTTTTTATTTTTAGTTTGATTGTCAAAAACCGGAATCCCATGAAAATTTAATAGCTTACGACATTTTAGCGTCTAGGCACGAATATAATTATATATTTTTAAAATTATTATCTAACATTATTATAATATTTTTGAATATTTTAATAGGCCTATAGATAAATAGTTACAGTTAAACGTATCCTTATCACATGTTTTGGATAAATTACAATGTGGTAAGTTTACAAAATTGTCATTAATATTTTACAGAATAAGATAAAAATGTAAATGTCTTTAAATTCGATACTATTGTAGTAATAGCTAAAAGTAATACTCTTCTAAAAAAAAACCTTCGAGCCGGAATTGAACCAGCGATCTATGGATTACTGAAATTATATACAACTACAGTCCACCACTCTACCAAATGAGCTACCAGAGGATATAATATTAGTTTCTTACAATGACGGACTAAAAAGTTGATACTATTATATATTATTTATGAAATTATTGTATTGTCATTGGTCCTTTAGAAGTATACAAAGTTTCAAGTCGATCCAATGTTTTTAAGTGGGTGAAAATTGTGTTGAAAGATTCCGTTACATAGATAGATTCAGGTCAAGCTAATATAAAGCGTGTAAAAATAGTATTCTAAAACATACAATCAGATCAGAATACTGTACATATATCTCGGGGAGATTCACATTAATCTGTCGAAAACCCTAGGATAATTATGTTTTTCCTCTATGGATCCGGCTGGCTATTATCCATTATTCCTGGAAAACAAGAATACAGCTACAGATATATATGTTATTAAAATTTAATCCGATAGAAATCCCATGACGTATCCATAGCAAACACTATTCCAAGTGTCAATTAAAATCCATGTCAGGTTAAGCCTGCGACGGAAATCGGCCGAATATTCCGAGCCTCGGCTCCCTTTAGCTTGTCCTGACAAACAACAGAGCAGTTAGTAAGACAACTGAGAATTAGAACTCTAACTTTTAGGCACAAAGTACGATTCAAAACTTCCAAATATATTCTAAAAAGATTACTTCAGGATTTTAAAACTGTGCTATATCATATAATATCACTATCGTTAACAGGAAAATGGTTGCATGAATTAGGAAATTTAAAAAAATAATTTAACTACAGTAAATCTACTCATTGGCCAGAATGTGTAACTGTCATGTTTTCACATTATTTATGCACTGCGATAAAATTCCGAAGACCACCGGAAATTTTCCGTCACCTGGAAACGCTAAAACGATAATAAAATTTTGATTGTACCTTTGAGTAAATTACATATTTTAGGCGCAGTTATAATTTTATAATAGTGCTATAAAGTTTCATTAAAATTGTACTTACATAGTTTGTTTATATAGGCCTAGAGGCCTATATATGTTTTTTTAAATGCGTCAGGTTGTCATTTCGACATTTCTGGTGTTCTATCCTGGCATGGTATACTATTAACCCACTTCTGAGGTTGGGGAGCCAGGAAGGCAGGGTTACGCTGCCCCGATGATATGAGAGTTGATGATGGTAATGATGCGCCAGGAGAGGTCTTAAATTAAACTTAACCTAAATTAGGTGAATATGATATTGATGATAATATGGCCAGATGGTGTTCGGGGACAGTTTGGGCCTTAAAGTTTCCTGACATTTATCTTACAGGTGAGGAAAAACCCCGAAAAAACATCAACCAGGAAACTTGTCCCTATCGAGGATCAAATCCGGGTCCGCTGCGTGAAAAGGTAGCACGCTACTTTGAGACCACAGCGCAGCGGTGGACTGTTTATATAGGCCCTAGGCATACATATATATATATATATATATATATATCTTCAGGGGAAAACATATGTATCAGATCAATACTAGTGAAATTCATATCAAATTCCGTTGAGGTAAAGTCATATGAAAAAAGTTAAAAATGAAATTGTACCTGTTGGTAGGTGCCGTCGTCCTCAACTTTATTAATATATTTTTTTATTATTCCGGCTTTTACAACGAATATGCATTTTTCCGGTACCCATGTTCACAGTTAACTACACATTTGTTTCAACACATTTTTCCATTCTTGTCTGTTCATCCATATATCTTCTTCTATTTCATATTCCCTCTTAGTTTCATTAATTCCCTGAATCCACGTAATATTTGGTCTACCCTTCTTTTTCCTTCCCTGTGGTTCCCAATTCATTGTTAATATATATATATATATTAGCAATGTTGAGGACGACGACACCTGCCAACAGGTACAATTTAATTTTTAACTTTCATCATATGTATCAGACCTGAGATCTGCTGATAATCCAAAGTGACAAGTCGTTCAGTGAAGATTCTCAAATGTGGGAAGCGAAGAAAGGTTATACAGTATTATTGTCAAATTAATGAAATGTTTCTTACTACAGTGACTGCCAAAAATTTTACTTATTCTCATTATTTGCAGATATCTGGCCATCGTGAGACCTCTAAAACCTAGAATGTCAAAAGTGAGTGCCCAGGTCATTATTGTAATCATCTGGTTGGCCAGCATGACTTTAGGATCTCCATGTCTTGTGTATTCTACAACTATCACATATAAGTAAGTAATCAATTGAGAACTTCAGTGGAATAAGAATCCCAATTTGACTAGACATTTTGAATTTAGATTATGATCGACTCTTATTTCACTGGGCTCTCAAATTATATGTCCAATTCTATCATGAATGTTAAACATGGACGAAATAGTCAAGTTTCTTTTGTGGATTTGTAATATTAAAAACGTATCTGTGTCAGAGCAAGCTACAATAATATGTAATTTTATTATAATCTTATTTAACACGTTCAAAATCTATACAGCATCTTACTGTGCCCAGTATTAAGTTTTAATTATCTTTCTCCATCCAACTCTATTCTTCCAGTCACCATCCTGCAGTCTCCTGTTCCTTCATCAAATTCGTAATTCTCTCTATCCATGCCTTATTAGGTTTCCCTCTTCTTCTCTTCCGATTTGGTATCCATTTCAAACTCGTAACTGACAATTTATCTTCATTAATCCTCGGCACGTATCCAAGCCATTGTAATTGTTTATTTCCTACAAATTGTATACTATAATTGATTCATCAAAGTACACCGTGTCCACAAATATAGTATCATACTTTAACCTACTACTACGTCGCGTTGGATAACACTGGTCAACATGATTTTTGTCTCATGAGTACCAATAGTTGTACTTAATGCAGTTTTGTATCGTGTTTTCAAATATGTATTCGGAATTTCTCCATCACCCACATGCTTTTTTATTCAATTTAAATTAATGGATTTAAATAATTATTCTTTAATAAACTTTTTTCGTCTATTTGTCCATTGTAAAATAAAACGGGGAACACCTATCAGGAGATTTCAGCTAAGAAAAGAGATATCAAGGCAAATGGAATCCTAATATGCTGGCCGATTATTGTTGGACCATCAAGAGGGAGGCTACACAGGCGAAATATAGCAGAAATCGTAATTTCTTACTTTCTAGGCGAGTTCGAATATTGTGTAGTTACGAATGTAGAAAATATTAAAGTGTTTGAAATTATAAAAACCTGACTCTCGGAAAACTTGTGTGATGGAGAAAACCAATATAATATTTGAATTCAGGAGAAAAAATACTATCAGAATGACTAATTTTTTTAGACAAAAAAAAGTTTATTTTTTGTTGCTCAGTGATAATCGTATTTAAATGAAACTGGTGACAATCAAAAGGGAAACTCAAAAAGTTTTTGCTATACCTCATAGACATTCAATGTGGCCTCCACGAGTGACGCTGCAGACATTCACATTTAACCTGTCTGCTAAATATCCAACAATGAACCCATATCGATCACAAAAATATGATTAAATTTAGTTTATTTCTGTATTGTTGTCCATTATTCTTCATTGTTAACATGCAAAAAAACTTTTTGAGTTTCTCTTTTGATTGTCACCAATTTCATTTAGATACGATTATCCAAAGCGACGTAGTAGTAGTTTAATAAAGCATGATACCATATTTGTGGACACCGTGTACATATTTTGGCATAATACTGTTTCTGATCCTATTTTAGAGAAAATCTTAAAAAATCAAATTTTGCAGATTGTAATTTTAATTTTAAATTGGTTTTATATTTTATGTTTTTCTGCTTCATAGGTCATTAAACATCTTACTATTAATTTATAATTGTGATTTTAGTTTCTTTGAATATTTATTTATCCCACAAAATTCCTATTGCAGATTGACCTTTAACTATTATTTTATTTCCAAATCAATGTTTCCATCTTCATTTATTTCAACATCCAAATATTTAATTTTGATACAAATAAAATGTTAATTTGAAGGAAAAAGCAAATGTAGCCTACGGCTATTTAGATAAATGTAATTTTAAAGGGAAAAATTTCTTCCACTTACTTGTGTTTTGCACACTTTTAACTTTACTATCTAACTTCTCTTGGTTAACTCTTGTTTTTTCGACCCCGACGCTATTAGGGCATCCAAGGGCTAGGGAGTCTTTCCTTTCCTTTCTTCCATTTCTTCTTTCCTTTATTTTCTTTTTCTTCTCCAGAAAAGCCTGACCAGAGGCTATAAGATGGCAGCCCCATCACTGGTCTTGCCTTCCTTTGGCCAGCAACCAATCGGAGGGACTATTATTATGCTTTCAAGTCTTATACGAGAATTTCGCGGAAGGATCGTACTATTTAGGCTGGAGGGAAAATTTTCTATAGGATCGTAACAGGCCTTGGCCTAATACTTGGAAGGAAGAAGAAGAAGTAAATGTACCTAGGGCTATATAGGTATACAATTATTTGTAACTTTAACAAAATCGTTTATTAAAAAAAACAATTTAGAAGCAAGTTAATAGCAAAGCCAACATGAACAGTACACTTTTTTTTTTTTGCTTGTTCCATTTAAGTTCTCTCTTGAGATTATATATATATATCCTGAACTCGTGTCGAACTCAGGGTCGAGTCGGGGAATGAGATGAGATGAAGCCCCTATATTATAGAGGTCTGTGACCTACGAGGGTGCCGGTCGACCATCCCTGAACGCACCGTCACAGGGTCCAATGAACTAAATGAAACGAAGTGGATGAGATGAGTAGGGAGAAATGGTGGAATGAAATTTGTAGCGGGGGAAAACGAGAGAAACCCCGAGAAAAAGCTGCCCAAGCTCCGTTCCGTCCACCACGAAACCCATATGGAGTGATCGAGACTCGATCTCGGTACGCCAGCGGTGAGAGGCGAGCGTCTAACCCCTTGCGGCACGGAGCCGCCTTCCTTCTTGATACGTCCAATCAAATTTAGATTTAAAATATCCATCCATAGTACCTCTGCCCCAGGGCAGGTCTTTCACTGCAATCATAGCATTTTCATACTATGCTTTGCAGCTTACTAGGGAATTATAGGTGTTTGCTTTCCACATCGTTGAAGGATGATGATGATAATGATAAGGGTGATTGATGACGACGGCCGGATGAATTTCGGGGACCGTTGCGTCCTAAGCTTCCTGACATTTGTCTTACAGGTGAGGAAAAACCCCTAAAAAAACCTCACACAGAAGTCTGTCCCGACCGGGAATCGAACCCGGGTCCACTGTGTGACAAGGCAGCACGCTATCTTGAGACCACAGCGATGGACAAATTAAAATATATGAAAATTAAATATATTCAGGTATAAACTATATCTTAAAGTGTAATAATAATGTTGACAGTTGCAATATTTGTCTCCAAGCCAGAGATATTTTTATATTTAATATTTGTAATTAATATTATTAGTATAAATCGCTGGGGCGTTACATTAAACATCAGAGTTACCTTGTTTACATTCATCCGTATTTAAATGTTTGTACAGAAATTACTTAACTACTCGGAAACTATTTAGTAATTAAATGTAAACTCAACTTTTAACGTTTTAATTGAAGTTTTTGAAATACGAATTAAATGAAACATTACGTAAATGAATTCTAAAACACAAGCTTAACATGAGCTTTATTCTATCTGAATGTGGAGATAATTACAAAATTCCATCTCTTCATTCATCTTTTTTCCTTGAAAACCATAAAAATGCATTCTGGATAACGTACTAATTTATGTTTCAAAGTGAATAATTAATTAAACTTCCGTAAAAAGTTATTTATAATGCAGGTGGGCCTCGGTCCCATTCCGTGATTAAATTCCTTCCCATATGGGGACTCGAACCAACAGAAGTCCCACAGCTGTGCACCAAGGTCTAATGCATTCAACCGTTCATATATATATATAGCAATTCTGCTCGAAGGCAGGTCCTTCACTGCAATCATAGCATTTCCATGCTATGCTTGCAGCTTTACTAGAAAATTGTAGGTGTGGTAGCTTCCCGTTGCTTTCCACACCGGTGAAGGATGATAATGATGATGATGGCCATATGATTTCGGGGACCGTTTGGGCCTTAAAGTTTTCCTGACATTTGTCTTATAGGTGAAGAAAAACCCCGATAAATACCTCACCCAGAAAAACAGCCCCGACCGGGGATCGAATCCGGGCCCGCTGCGTGACAAGGCAGCACGCTATCTCGAGACCACAGCGGTGGGCATATATATACCCTATATCAACAGTAATTCTGCCCGAGGGTAGGTCTTTCACTGCAATCATATCATTTTCATGCTATGCTTTGCAGCTATACTAGGGAATTATAAGAGTGGTAGCTTACCGTTTCTTTCCACATCGGTGAAGGATGATGATGATAATGATAAGGACGATGATGATGGCCGGATAATTTTCGGGGAACGTTGGGCCTTAAGCTTCCTGATTTCGTCTTACAGGTGAGAAAGAACCCTGAGAAAACCTCACCCAGGAACCTGTAGCGACCGGGAATCGAACCCGGGCCCATTGTGTGACAAGGCAGCATGCTACCTCGAGACCACAGCGGTGGACAATATATATATATATATATATATATATATATATGTGTGTGTGTGTGTGTGTGTCTGTCCTTTATAAACTTCTAAACCGTTCAACCGATCTTCGTGAAAATTTGTATATACAGGGTTTCAGATGCAGCGAGTGTTTAGCCGTTATCTATTATAATGTTAAAGGATTGAGTGCTAATGTGGCCATGGTCTATAACTGGTATTTCTTCCAGACGTTTCTCCCTCAACAGCGGAGGTAATCTCAGTGTAAAACCGGATATTTATCCCCATATAATAATAATAATAATAATAATAATAATAATAATAATAATAATAATATAAGGGTTTTGTTTTGTTTATTTAATATTTAAATATAATTATATTTATTTCTATTAAGAATGGACATAAGATTGATTTAGAGAATTAAATTTTTTTCAAGTACATAAAAAAAATTCAAACTGGGCAATATAAACTGTTAATACAGTTAGATGTATTTCTAACTGATTTAATATATGTAAAATATTTTAAATATCCGAATTGATATTTTTATAAACAAATAAATGGGATTGGACGAATTGGATGGGAGTCAGCCAGTAGTACTCCTTCGTTTTCAGTTGGATCAATCAGAACTTCCAGATTATAACAGAACAACAAGATGGCTACAATACTTGAAAGGAGTTCAAATATGTTGAGCAATGGCTCATCAAGAAATAAGAGAATCATTGTTCATTTCGTGATATTATTTGATAAAATGGTGTCAAAGTTAGGAAAATAATATTGTGATATAAATTGAATTAATATGGAGTATAAATAATCCATAAAGTGAAAATAAAGTGTTTAGTGAAAAATTGACCGTTGAAATAGTCATCCATTACATGTATGAAGTACTAATCTTCTATAAGAGAAATTTATTCATTTAAACCGGAGTATTTTAAATTATTGATCATCTACAAGATTATCTAAACACAAGTGAAAACTTTAATAAAATAACATTTAGTTTAATTGTTAACAAAGTGTCGTTATTTGTTTATGTAAGAAACTTTCCCTTATCCCCCTGACGGGAGTCATCAGTGCCGCGGCAAATTACAGTGATCCAAATTATTATAGTCATATATCTACAACGAGGGACATCACATTCAACAATCCACCTTTAAGTGGAGAGTGCTCTTAGGTGATGTTACCTTGTGGTAGACTCAACTGCATTCCACGTTATCTATTACGTTCTAAAATCATTAAGTGTAGGGGTTCACCTGAAACGAAAATATAAAAATCGCTCTAGCGATCGAAATTTTCGATATTTCACAACAAAACTCGGAATATCCTTTTAAAATAAACCGAAGTATGCATTATCCAAAAATCAGCGAAATTCGATCGTTAGAAATGGGAGTTTACCTGAAACTTGAAATTAAAAAATTACTTTAGCAACCGCCATGTTTGTTTAGTCGCAGTGTATATCATATAATTAATTACCATCAACAAGTAATTTATTTAGGTGAAGGAACGCACTTCGGGTATTCCCTACTTAATAATAAAATATTAATAATTGGATTAAATTAGTGAGTAGATTTTTACCAAAATTCCATATATATTTTTCGTTTAGAAATAAAATAATATTGCATTTTGATACTGCTAGAACATAAGTTTACAATGTCATCATCATCATCCTGCCAGGTATTAGTCCTAGAAGAACTGTTACGGCCTGAGAAAGCGGTTTTCATAGGTCGACCAAGTAACCGTTTCCCATTTGGACAGTAGTTCATTATTGCCTTGGGGATCCTGGATCTAGCCATTCTTGAGACATGTTCCTTCCAGTTTAGCTGATATCTGGAGATGTAGACCAGTATTGGTGACACATTAAGTTCTTGAAGGATTTCTACATTTTTCTTTTGATCCCCTTTGATGTAGCCAGCTGTTCGGCGCATAAATTTCATTTCACAAGCTGTTAGTCAGCTTTCATCTCTCGTCCTTATAGTCCACGCTTCACTCCCATAACATAGGACTGGTCGAGCTATTATTTGATAAAGACGAGTAAGAGTTCATTTTTGCACTAATGAAGGTTTTAAAACTCTATTAATGATTCCCATTGATTTGTTGAATTTCACAATTTTCTCTGGTAAATCCAAATTTTCAGCAAAAGAGAGTTTATATCCTAAATAAGTAAACTCATTAACTCTCTCTAAAGTTTGTTATTTAAACAAATTTTGCTTGGTATTGGGGATTTTCCACAAAAGGTCATTATTTTAGTTTTATTGGTAGATATTTCCATTGAATATTTCTGGACTATCAAATTTAAATTATGTACTGACCATTGTAAATCATCTTCAGATGTTGCTAGTAAAACAAGATCACCTGCAAACATTATTATATCTAATTTTAAATTTCTATTGATAGTGATACTTCCATATTTTGTTTCTCTAAATCCTTGTACAATGACATTCATATATATGTTAAAAAGTAGAGGTTACAATGTATACTTTTTAAATTAAAAAATGAACATTATGTAAACCTATCACTTGGTGAAACCTCCATAAACTCAAATTTAAATGGAGTGATAATAACGCACTATGTGCTCTTTATAAATAAACCCACCCCTTTAACTTTTGTCCACATTGTTTGATGAATAGAAGCTCGGACGTTCCATTGTCTCTCATATCAACGTAAGTTAAATAGCATTTGTTGACAAAAGCAACAACATAGAGCATTCTTCTCATAATTGGCGTGTAACCAAAACAAACTTTATTTAATAATATTTAACAGGAAAAATAATAATATCAGTCCTTTGAAACGGTCAACAGTGATCACTCGGATGTGAGATGGAATGGGCAATGGAAAAATCATTCACATAAACATTAAACAAATTAGTACGCCGCGCTTCAAAAAGATATATGATTTAATTAAGAGGGAGAAGTTATATAGTATCCTGCTGGAGTTCGGAATTCCTAAAACATTAGTTAGACTTATACGAATGTGTCTAAATGACACAAAGAGTAGAGTGCGTGTAGGCAAATAATTTTCGAATACTTTTGAAATCCACTATTGGTTGAAGCATGGAGATGCACTATCTCCTCTACTATTTAATTTTGTACTAGAGCATGCCATAAAATCTTTAGAGGAGGAAGAAGGCCTACAACTCAATGGTATTAATAAGCTGTTAGTTTATGCTGATGATGACTTGGGCGATAGCGAAGATATACTAAAGGCCAACACGCACACGCTATTGAGTTACACTAAGAAATTGGGACTGGAAGTAAATATCAATAAGACTAAATATATAGTCACACATATGAGTTAATTACATTATATAAGGGAAATAGACAGCTAATGACAAATGAGGGAAATTTTGAGGAAGTGGCTGAATTCAAATACATAGGAACAATAATCACAAATAGGAATGAGGTGCGCAAAGAAATTAAACATAGGCTTAATTCTGGAAATAGTTGCTATTATGCATTACAGAAACTCCTGACGTCCCAACTCCTTTCAAAAAACGTCAAACTAAAAATATATAAAACTATTATTCTACCAGTTATATTATATGGGTGCGAAACATGGACTCTTACTTTAAGGGAGGAAAGGAGATTACGAGTATTTGAGAATAAAGTCCCGCGCCGTAGCCGAGCGGTTAAGGTAGGAAGCCTTGACGCAGAGCTACGGGACTTGCGCTGGTTCGAGTCTCCATGGGGGAAGAAATTTTCTCATGGTATTTCGGCCAGTATGGGACCGGTGCCCACCCAGCATCGTGAGGCAATTGGGTAGCTACAATAAGTAGCGGCTCCAGGTTGAGGAACCAGCTATAACGGCTGGGGGACTCGACATGCTAACCACATGTCACCCCTACACTGGCTGTTGATCATCTACCTCTGTGATTGACACATGTGGATGTGAAGGGCCAGCAGCCGGCTGGTAAAAGGGCAACCGCTGAAGAGTGGAAAGACCCTCAATCGGAAGGAAAATTTTTGGACCAAAGAAAGCTGAGCAGACAGGTGAATGCAGAAAACTATGTAACAGTGAACTACATGGTCTTTATAGGAAGCCAGATATAATGAGATCAATTAAGTCTCGTAGACTGAGATGTGACACAAATTGGGAACGAAAGACGTGCATGCAAGCTTCTTGTCGGAAAACCAGAGAGTAGACGCCCAGTTGGTGGACAAAATATGACGTGGGAGAATAGCATTAATCATGAATTGAGGGAGTAGATTATACAGGGAATGATTGGAAAACATTAGCTCATTATAGGGTTGTATGAAGAGCTTATGTCCGCGCAGTCATGAACCTACAGGTTCGATAGTGCCAGTGAGTTAGTTAGTTAAAACGCCGTGCTAGCTCAGTTGGTAGCGCGCCTATTTCCTGATTATGGGATTCGGATTCGATACCTGGTGAAGTTTGAATTTTTTTTGTATAATTTTCAATCTCGGGGCTAGGTGATAAATCTGCACAATTGTAATCACTAAATTGTGCACCAGATATCTGGATTAATTTGAAACTACTCCGCAGTGCAAATGTTGTGAATGCATGTGGTACAGGTCGTCTGTTGGATAGGGGTGTTAATCGTGGCGGACCTTGATGCTCTTCGACAAGAGTAGACATACGCGTTTTCACCGGGTTTCACCTTTACCCTTATCTTCATCATCATCCCTCATACAACATATTTTTACTGTATAAGACACTTAAATATACCCATCCTACACTCCTCTCTTTACGCAATACAAGCAAACATCATCTACTCAACCAAAGGAGAGAGTATTAACATATCACTGGACGATCTAAACCAACATTTCACATCGTATGCCACACTTAACATAAACACTACGACCAAACAACAAACTATAGATGAGCTCCTATCCACACCTACTCCTCCCCGAGAAAAATTCTTCTTTTCCTATATAATGCCAATCGACGTTAAACTATCCCTGGACCGCATTAGAACTAAGACACAAGGTATAGACAATATAAGTATCGACTTTTTAAAGACAATACTCCATGTCATACTCCCAACTGTAACTCATATATTTAATGCATCAATCATGACCTCAACTTACCCCGAACTCTGGAAAAAAGCTATAGTCAGACCAATCCCTAAAATTAATATACCTGTGACAAACCGAACGACTTTAAGACCAATCAGCATCCACCCCAGTCCTATCTGAGGCCTCGGAGCGCATTTTTCATGGACAATTAACTGATTACCTTAACACACATAACATACTCGACCCACACCAATCAGGTTTTAGGACAGGCCATAGTACGGTAGCCGCACTTCTTAAAGTTGCCGAAGCCGAAGATGCGCGGGAAACAATGGACAGTGGCCACATGACAATATTTACACTCTTGGACTTCAGTAAAGTTTTCGACACTGTTGGCACTGACATATTAATAGTAAAATTACGCGCTCTGAATCTTTCTGAAAATGCTGTTAACTGGCTTGGATCCTACCTTAATGATCGCCAGCAATGTGTATCCAATGCAGAACGTTCCTCATTCTGGCTATCACTGAAGTATGGCGTCCAACAAGGTTCAGTGTTAGGATCACTTCTGTTCTCTATCTATATCTACGGCTCAGTAGTAAAATCTGGGTATCTACACGTACCAACACATAGACTGGAAAATCCAGGTGAATAATACCTGCAAGAAAGTGTTCTCAATTCTTCACTCCCTAAATAGTTTTAAAAACTTCCTTCCTACAAATTAAAACAAATACTTGTACAGACTCTTATAATGCCACACTTCGACTACTGCGACATATTACTGACTAATCTGACAACTGATCTATCTGACAGACTACAACGTGCTCATAATGCGTGCATTCGATTTATATTCAATCTCCGTCCTTACGATCACGTGTCTCCTTAATTTCAGGCCTTATCATGGTACGCCTAAATGACAGAAGAACTTTACATTCACGTACCTTACTATACCAAATTCTGCAACATATTTACCAAGTTATTTATCAACACGTTTTCAAAATTTATCGGCTCATCACAATTTAGGAACAAGATCACAAGACTGTTCTTTACTTTTGATACCACTGCACTGGACATGTCTATACTCTGAATCTTACACAATATCTATGACTAGAGCATGGAACTTACTTCCCGCTCATGTCAGGGACTGTCAATCGCTATCATTATTTAAACCCAATAAACTGATATCTTAAGTTCGACACAATGAAAACATTAACTGCATAACAACTATATAGAGCATTCCATTAATAGTCATCTAGGAGGCTACTTACTTTATTTTATATCATTTTAATTTTATTATATTCTATGTTTTTGCTAGTATTAGCTAGTATTAGATGACATTATCATTGTATTTTGTTTAGTCTGTATTTTAATAATGTCTTAAATTGTAATATGTACGTAATATTTGTATAATTCTACTATTCGCAGGTTGAGTGGAAGAGAAGGCCTTATGGCCTTAACTCTGTAATACAATGCAGTGATTTGTTTCGTATAATGCATATTAACATTACCTTTTGATATATTTTATATATATATACATCATACGTAGTATGCAAAAAAAAAAAAAAAGGCAGTGGTTTTACTTCCCGCACGAGGTTTGTAATATGTAATATTACAATCTAGTTACCTAAGTTGGCAATCCCGAAATGTAGGAAGTTGAATTTTCAATCATGATCACCATTGCTGTAAGCACGACAAAACGCAATATAGCGCAAATAAAATATGTTATGTAAGTCATATTTTCTTTTACAAAACGCAAAGAAATGTTATAAAATCAAAATAATGAGGTACGCTTTGTGAAGTATGGGCAATCAATTAATCTAGGGACTTTTATTTATTCTTCTTCATCATCCAAGGATTAAGCCTGTTGTCTTGTTCCGGTTTTATGAAAGCTAGAATTATTAAAATTGTTCAGACCATCTTCCGTGTGGGCGTCCAACATTTCTCTTTCCATGTGGTTTATAATTCCGCAATAAGTTTGGAAAAGTTTCTTCTGGCATTCTATCAACGTGTTCTTTCCAGTCATTCCTATATTTAACTATTCGATCTTTAAGTATATCTTCATTTCTTTTCTTATCGAGCAGAGTATATCCTGCTATATCTCTTAAAAATCTCATCTCAATTGCTTCCAATCTTTGTTCTTGTTTTATAGTAATCGTCCAACATTCTGATCCAACATCATCGATCCATACATCAATGCAGATACAGCCATTAATTTATAAAATTTCATTATTGTTCCTTTATTTGTATGTTTAAGGGTTCTTTTATAGTGCCACACATTACATAAGTTTATTTATTTTACCATTAATATCTTCAATTTTAACATATGATAAATTGAAACCTATATATTTAAAACTGGTCACTTGCCCCAAAATTGTATCATTAATTACTTTCTTTTAGTATTATTATTGTAAACTGTTCTCCTATTTGCGATAAATTAAAATCTTCAACAACATTCTTCACAACGAATTTTTAACTATATAAAAACAATGTATTTTATAGGACATATTATCAATTAAATGGTTAAAAGGAGGCCTATAAATCTTAATCCTAGATAAATCACCCTCTTAATAACGCAATTAATTGTAATATTTACACGTAATCATTACTTACCCTACGAGTAATAAATAATTAATAGTCGAAGATGAGCAACGCCCGAAGTCCGAGAATGAAGATATATACTTAAATTAATTTGAACATTTCTCAATCCACATTGTAGTTTAAGTAATAGTAATTTTTATATTATTTTTTTCATGAGATAATACCAACAGGTATATTTTAATTGTCCTGTTCCGTAAGCCTTATGGATATATATTACTATTGTCACTTTAATTTCGAGTTAAAGAAACATGTTTCAAGTTTCATGCATGAAATATCCTTCACACTTCAAAACTTTCGAATAATAGAACTTCGAGTTATGGACATATGCGGGTTCAGAGCAAAAATGGACAAATTCCAAAATTTTAAATCCTAGCTTTATTTGAATTTGAGTTTAAATATCAATGATTCTTCACAACAGTGGTGAATCCAATATTTAATTTGTTCTTTTTCATAAGTAATGCCACGAGTGATTTCCAAATTATCGATAAATTCACGACTCAGAAGTGAGCAGTGAATTTATCTAGAGAATTTGGAAATCAAGAGTGGCATTTGTTAGGACTATTTAACGAATAAAATTAAGCTGTTTACTCACAAATAATTATTTAACTATAGTTATTTTAAAATATTTATATATTTAATGTAAACGGCGATGTTTGAAAACAAATGAGAAACGATAGGTACGCTTCTACTGCTTCTTTTGTTTATCACTGCAACCAGATCATACTATTTATTGCCAAAGGAACGCAATATTGTAAGGAGGAGCTTTCTTTAATATGGTAATTATAACACTGATAAATATTTCGTGAAACACGACTCTGATTGGTTATAAAACAGAAATCATTGGAACGTGATTGGTCATTGACTCCCATTTGGGGCATGAGTTAAATAGTCAGTGTAAAGAACGATATTTAATTCTTCATATGCAATTAAATATGTTACTAACTTTATATAATTTTTTGTGAAAATATTAAAATTTGGACTTTGTCCACTTTCGCTCTGAACCACTCACATACAATACCACCCGGAAATAAAAATTGGCTCGAAATGGAGAAAATTTGAGTTATTGAAGTTCGACTATAATATATTTCGTGACCTTATTTAAAATAAAAGTTATTTTTATAGTACGTAGCATATGTTGGAATATTTGTAAATTTATTTCTAGATCATCTGCAAAAAAAGTATGAAACACTGCTACAAAGATAATTGAACGAGTGTACTTATTCTAAGATCTTGTCGTCTAATATTCTGTTAGCCCTAAAATGCTTGTTTACCTTTGAATGCTACAAATTTGGTCTCATTTATGGTTGTTATTAACATGTAAAATAAATCAACATTAATACGCAATTCTATAACTAACCCAATCATTAAATAAACATAACAAAATATGTTTCATTTATCTGTTTTTAATTGGTTTAATATAAAACTTGTGATTTAATTAATGTGAACCTTAGGCAATAATATTTTAACGAGAGAAAATTATTTTAAAAAATGTCTCGAATGCAAATCCAACAGAAAAAAAATCGGATAGACGGTAGAATTGAATTATTTCTCCTTTAGAAAAATGTAAACGAGTCTGAAATTAGAGAGGGACTACAAATTCCTAGTAATATCAGGTAACCCATTTACACAGTTTTAACAATAATATAGACAACCCATCCAGTAAGGAGAGCTCAAGTGTTTTGTAAATTAAAGGGACAATGGGTTTTATAAAATCATACATCGATTTATTCACTTCCAACGCTGAACTTGTTAAAACACGTTGTTGACTTTATTATTATGATTTTATTATATTATTACAATAAAAGTAATCATTATTATTATCATTATCTTCATTATCATTATTATCATCATTATCATTATTGTCAGTATTATCATTATCGTCATTATTATTTTTTTATTGCGGATGAGCCCATGTAGGACTGCGCAAAGTACTTAGAGGCGTTTCCTTTGAGCCCGAATTTCTTTCATTCTTTTGCTATCAGCTTGTTTTCTATCATCTGTTCCTCTTCGGTTTGTCCTCTTGGTCAACTTGACACTTATTCACCTTAATTCTAAATATATCTCTGTTTGGGATATCTTCTTTAGTAATTCCTGCCAATTTTAAGTCCTTTTGACTTCATCAATCCACTTCATAGTATCTACTGGAGCTTTACTTCTGTTTCGTAGAATTCCTTTATCTGTTTTGTAAACCTATTTGAGTGCATTCGTTTAATATGGCCATAAAATGTTAACCTTCGTTTTCTAATATCACTATGAATGTATGTAATTATATATTTTTATTTCCTTTTTACTTCTGAGTCTAAATGCTTCACCTATGACTAAAACCTAAAACTTTTTTTTATAATTTTGTATTCTTTTTTCACTATATTTTCGATATTTTTTTCCTATTCAAAATTAATGTTTCTGCTCCATAGAGGCATTCTGGTTTAATTACAGTGATATAATGTCGTAATTTTGTATGTAGGGATATGCATTTTTTATTATAAGTGTTGTGAGTAAGCCGAAATGCTGTTTCCATTTTTTGGCATCTACTTTTATTGGCTTTAGTTTAAATTCCATTTTCCTGAATTATTTCACCAAGTTTTTTAAATATTATTATTATTATTGTTATTATTGTTATTATTGTTATTATTATTGTTATTATTATTGTTATTAATATTATTATTATTATTAATATTATTATTATTATTATTATTATTATTATTATTATTATTATTATTATTATTATTATTGTACACCACTGTGGTATCGGAGTAACGACGCGACATTGCGTTGTATACAGAAGGATCGGGATAAGTTTCTTAAGAGAGGTTTTTATCGGGGGTTTTTCTCATCTGTAACAAACATGTCAGAAAACTTTAGATTTCAAATAGTTACCGAATACCATGTGGCCATCACAATCATCCATATTATATTAGCCGTGGTATGTCTTGTTTTAAAAGTTTGTGTAGTCTCGGAGATGGCTCGGGTATTGAATTAATAATTCATCCAGGGAGGCGCTCAATGTCCTTATATGATCACTAAAAGTATGTGTGTGATCGAGATTTTAAAATCCTCTCCGGACAGGTCGTGTCCCTCTAAGGTTCGGGTGGCGACGATCGTGTAAAAGTACCTACAAAAAGAGAGAGATGAATTAAGGTAAATAAATAATTAGTTGTCATTTTTTAATAAGTATTGTCATGAAGTCAGATTTAATTGTCACTATAACATTTACAATCATGTAATCATTATTCTCAAAACTGGTTTTATCATCATCATCATCATCATCATAACTCCACGGATTAGGCAATTGCCCGTTCCGACTTCATAATGCATCAGCCTTCTAGGCCTTCCAACACACGTCTTCCTCTTGCTTGATAATTTCTTGCTACAATGGATATCTCTCCTTACTCACTCCATCCATATGATCAATCCATTTCTGTCTGTAATTCGTGACCTTATCCAATAAAGGCTGTACTTTCAATTCTTCTCCTATATCCTCATTTCTTATTCTATCAAGTCTTGTACGTCCTTTTACTTGTCTTAGGAACCTCATCTCCGCCGTCTGTATTCTATCCTTCTGTTTTTTCATTGGAGCCCAAGTTTCACATCCATAAAATATTGTGGGAACCGCCATAACATTATAAATTTTTATCTTGGTTTCTTTTTTAATTTTATTTTTGAATGTTCTCTGTATTGTTCCACACACCGTCTGAAATTTATTTATTTTGGAGTCAACATATCTTTCCACATTGTAGCCAACATCACAGACCAAATATTTAAGTAAATAAGGCGCTTCCCTTTCAACTTAATTTTCTTAATGTCATTCCAAATTACTTTACTGCCCATTTCGTTTTTATTGAAATTAGATCCAAAATATTTAGTCTTATTTTTCAGATCATAGACACTCTCTATATCCATTTAATTAATTTCAAAAGACTTCCAGTTTTTTCTTCGATATTTGTGTTACTATCACTCATTGATCGGGCACATAGGTAGCCCCTTCCCTTAGTGAAAGTTTTTTCTGTTTTTTTTTCGATAAGCGAGTGCATGTGCTCTCCCACATTATGTGTGGCCAATTATTAAAAATTTGTAACTGTTCACATGACAAAATTGTATACATGTATAAAGAAACTATAAACTGGTTTTGTTTTGACCGTAAAGTTATCACAAGTAATGCCACGAGTGACTTCCTAATTATCGATAGAATTCGGAAATCAAGAGTGGCATTGTTAGGACTATTTAACGAATAAAATTAAGCTGTTTACTCACAAATCATTATTTAAATATGTTATTTTAAAATATGTATATATTTAATGTAAACGGCGATGTTTGAAATCATATGAGAAATGTTATGTTTAATTTGTTCATTACTACAATCAAATTATATTTATTGTCATATAGAATCGCCATATTCTAAGAATTCACCTTACTGGAGAAAAAATGAAACATCACTACACATTATTAATTAATTTCCGATGTCCTATGATATAAATATGTCAATTATATTTTTCTGCAACGTTAATTCCTGGGAAATATTACGTTTAAGAAAGTGCAAACAGTGATTTCTTTTCTTTTTTGTGGTATAATCAATTGCTACGAATTCTTTTCTATTATATCTCGCAAGCAGAATATGTTTACATTCGTGCACTACGTATATACACAATCTGGAAGCCACTTGATAAAATGAAAGCGATAAAATTAAAGTGATAAAATAGAGGTGAAAAACGACTGTGATTGGTTGCAAGTCAAAATTCATTGTAATGTGATTGGTGATTGACTGCCATATGGGGCATGATTTAAATAGTCAGAATAAAAAATAATGCGTTTTTAAAAACTGTTTCACATTGGAAATATATTTAAAAGGAGCCAATTCCATTGTTCCAACTTGAGCTTGACCTTCATTCTGAACAAAACATTGACTTATACCACTATTCGTGTATTAAATTGTGATATAAGTAAAAATCATATGTTTACAATAAAACAGATAAATATATCCAGACAGAGTGGGTAGAATACTTTGGATGTCATAGAAAGCTGTAATGGACCCATTTTACTTGGCTCGATTAGATTGTTTCTCTTCTGTGGGTATCGCAACTTTCCTGCAAGGTGTCTTTATCAAGTAAATTATTCCAAGATTCACAAAGAGAACATTGTTCTTTTTTGGGACAAATAAACCAAGACTTCGTAAAATGCATTGTAAATAACAATTTAGGCTATGTAGTAAAATATTAAAATATTGAAATAACTTCCTCATATAGGCCTATCAGTCGTCAATTAAAATGGATTTTTGTTTAAAAAAAGTCGTCAAATAGTTAGAACCATATAGGCCTTTCAGAAACATGTTCCATGAAACATGTTCTGAAATGCCTACATGGATTTAACTTCTTGAAGTTATTTGAATAAAAATTAAACAGAAATTTTTGGTACTGAGTACCAAATGACATGCCGAAGATGGAACATTTTCTAAAAGGCCTATATGGTTTCATATACTTGAAGTTTTTAAACAAAAATACATTTTATTTGAGGACGATTGATATATCAATATATATATTTTAATAATCTAGCATTTCAAATTTTATTAAATAAACCAAGGCTGAACTGTGTAAAAAAGTTCCTACAAGCTCTGTATAGATGTATAAAGCATCAGGTTCAGGTGAGATCCCACCAGAACTGATAAAATCAGGGGGAGAAAAATTGATGGACAAGATACATTGGTTGCTTAGTATGATTTGGGAAAAAGCTCTTCCAAATGAATGGAAGGAATCAATTATCGTACTAATTTATAAGAAAGGAGATAAACTGATTGCAACAACTACAGGGGCATCTCATTACTTTCAACTTCGTACAAAATTCTAACAAATATATTAGTAAGCAGACTTACTCCCTATATTGACGACATTCTAGGAGATCATCAATGTGCATTTAGAAGAAACAGGTCTACAACAGATCAGATTTTTAGTATAAGACAGATTTTAGAAAAGAAATGGGAAAATAATGGTACTGTACATCAACTATATGTAGACTTCAAAAAAGCATATGATTCAATTAAGAGGGAGAAGTTATATAGTATCCTGCTGGAGTTCGGAATTCCTAAAAGTTAGTTAGACTTATACGAATGTGTCTAAATGGCTCAAAGAGTAGGGTGCGTGTAGGCAAATAGTTTTCAGACACTTTTGAAACCCAGAATGGGTTGAAGCAAGGAGATGCACTATCTCCTCTACTATTTAATTTTGTACTAGAGCATGCCATTAACTCTTTAGAGAATGAAGAAGGCTTACAACTCAATGGCATTAATAAGCTGTTAGTTTATGCTGATGATGTAGTACTACTGGCCGATGGCAACACGCACACACTATTGACTAACACTAAGAAATTGGGACTGGAAGTAAATATCAGCAAAACTAATATATGGTCACACGTAGAAATTCAGTATATAATGGAAATGGACAGCTAATGACAAATGAGGGAAATTTTGAGGAAGTGGCTGAATTCAAATACCTAGGAACAATAATCACAAATAGGAATGAGATGCACAAAGAAATTAAACATAGGCTCAATTCCGGAAATGCATGCTATTATGCATTGCAGATACTTTTGATGTCCCAACTCCTTTCAAAAAACGTTAAACTGAAAATATATAAAACTATTATTCTACCAGTTATATTATATGGGTGCGAAACATGGACCTTACTTTAAGGGAGGAAAGGAGATTACAACTATTTGAGAATAAAGTACTTAGGAAAATTTTGGACCAAAGAGAGATAAGCAGACAGGTGAATGGAGAAGACTACATAACAATGAACTACATGGTCTTTATAGGAAGCCATATATAATAAGAAAAGTTATGTCTCATAGACTGCGATGGACAGGACATGTTGCACGTATGGGGAATGAAAGACGTGCATGGAAGCTTCTTGTAGGAAAGCCAGAAGGAAAACGCCCAGTTGGTAGACCAAGAATGAGGTGGGAGAACAACATTAACTATGATTTGAGGGAAGTAGATTATACAGGGAATGATTGGAAAGCATTAGCTCAGGATAGGGATGTATGGAGAGCTTATGTCCGCGCGGCCATGAACCTGCGGGTTCGATAGTACCAGTGAGTAAGTAAGTAACTACAAGCTCTGTATTTCCAATGTAAATTATTTCTCAATCTGTAACAGAATACCTCTGCAGATCGACAAATTGTTTTAGAGCCACTTACGTATTCGCTAGTTGTGTTGCCTTAAATAATGAGATCCAATTACAGGTATTGAATTGATATGATTATTTCTTGTTTGATGGCCAGATACAAAACTTTGTGGTTATGATGTTTTCCTCTCATGTTAGGTGTAACAAAACTATAATCTGGTTTCTTTATTCCATTTTATAACATATTCTCAACATAAAGTGTAGACATGAAGATTTTTTACAAACCCTAAGTCTCTTATTTTGTACTTTAAAATAGTATCCATTATTTTATCCCTCGAGATTCATCACCTCTAATTCTTCGATATTTGTGGTCTATAGCAATAATAAGAATTTCTGTTAGCTAATCCTTAATATTCCTGAAAACATGTGTTCTAACACAGTTAATTGTGCAGATATGACCGTTTAGAAAATCGTAAAAAAATATAATTTATGTCCACCGCTGTGGTCTCGGGGTAGCGTACTGCCTTGTCACGCAGCGGGCCCGGGTTCGATCCCCTGTCGGGACAGTTTTCTGGGTGAGGTTTTAATCGGGGTTTTTCCTCACATGCAAGACAAATGTCAGGAAAACATTATGGCCCAAATGATCCCCCAAATCATATGGTCATCGCAATCATCATCATTGATATTCATCTTAGGTTAAGTTTAGGATTAGGGTCTCTCCTGGCGCACCATTATCATCATCATCATCACCCATCATATCATTGGGGCAACGTAACCCCGGATTCCAGGCGCCCCAACCTCAGAAGTGGGATACAAGTCATGCCAGGATAGAAACCAGGAATGTCGAAAGACAAACCTGGGGCATTTGAAAAAAAAATTAATGGTATACAGCTACAAACGTGAAGTGGCCTTGTAGAATTTAAAGATCTCATTCCTGCTTCTCACTACCATATGAACACAATTTTATCATGTCTCTATTCTGGTGCTCTTGTAGGGAATTTTACTTTTCAAATACTTTCAGCTTTTAGTTAAATAATTCCGAATTTTGTACATTGCCACATTGTGACCGTACAGAAATAAATCTGTAACCTTTCATCAACAAATGTAGTCTTAACTAAATTTATAACTTTTACACTTGTTATCCTCTTCCTCCCAAAGTACGAATATGTAGATTTAAAGATACCAGAGATAGCATTTCATAAAATATACAGTATTCTGTCTACACGATTAACCAAATTTTAGTACCTGCATGATAATATATGTAAATGTCCTATAAACTAGAGAACACATGATCGGTTTTGAAGAGACTATCATAAACGATCAAATATTTCATAATTTTGAAAAAAGTCTACTCTAAATAAGAATTAATTCAGTGATGCATTGGTTATTTCGAATTTAATAAACAGAATATTTGCCTCATGATTTTGTGGAACGATTACCGAATGCAAAGGTAGAGCTGGAATTGATAGTGGATTAAAACTTCAAAGAGCTTATGTTACATGCATTATCCATTAATGAAAATCCATCTCTAGATGCTTAAACACTCGTACATTAATCGCTTCATTACATATTTAAAAATATTTCATATCACTAGCTAATGACACTCATAACATATTTAATAATAATAATAATAATAATAATAATAATAATAATAATAATAATAATAATAATAATAATAATAATAATAATAATAATGATAATGATAATGATAATAATAATGATAATGATAATAATAATTATAATCCATAGTAATTCTGCCCGAAGGCAGATCATTCACTGCAATCATAGCATTTTCATGCTATGTTTTGCAGCTTTACTAGGGAATTACAGGTGTGGTAGCTTCTCGTTGATTTCCACACCGGTGAAGGATGATGCTGATACTGATGAGGATGATGAAGATGGCCGGATGGCCGAAAATCATGGGGACCGTTGGGTCCTAAGCTTCCTGACATTTGTCTTACAGGTGAGGAAAAACCCCGGAAAAAAACTCACCCAGAAGCCTGTCCCGACCGGGAATCGAAACCGGGCCCGCTGCGTGTCAAGGCAGCACGCTATCTCGAGACCACAGGATTTTAACGTAGTAATAATAATAATAATAATAATAATAATAATAATAATAATAATAATTTCTATTTAAACCGGCAGAATTAAAAATAACCATAAAATATAACTAATTAACCAGGAGGTTCGTGACCCGTAGGTTCGTGACCGCTTGGACAGAAGCTCTCCATAATTCCCTATCCTGAGCTAATGTTACCAATCATCATCCGTATAATTTATCTCTCTAAATCATGGTTAACGTTATTTTCCCCACCTTATTCTTGAGCGTTTTTCTCTCTGCTTTTCCTACAAGAAACATTCATGCCTTTCTTTTATTCCCCATTCATGCCACATGTCCTGCCCATTGCAATTTACGATATTTAATTGCTGTATTAGATATGATTTCACATAAATATGTTTGACGCATAGTTCTGCTAGGTTTTGAATTTTGAGAGCGGCGGCGAGATTAAGGATCTCGAATTGGTGGGAAATAGATTTAAAAATAATAAATCAGAGAAATAATATATGTTCAAAAATATGTTCTACAAGTTATTTGAAGAAAGAAGACTGAAATAGTTTGACCAAGTAAAGAGGATATCAGATGACAATATACCTAAGATAATATTAAATTTTGAAGCGAGGGACGACAGAAAAAAGGGAAGATCAAAAGAGCAATGAGTTCAAGGAGTAATGTTGAGTAATATCACCATTTTACCAGCCGATAAAGGAAACTCTACAGTTGTTATGAATACACACGAATACAAAGAGAAAATAATAGAGATTCTGACACCAGATACATATAAACCTATCAAGCGAGACCCTACATCCGGTATTCTTCGAAAAAACTAACAATCTTATCAAGCAATCGTCCTTGCCAGAAGAAATTAAGAAGAAATTACGCGTATCCGAAGCTCAACCTCCAAGACTCTATGGTCTTCCAAAAATACACAAGAACAACATTCCACTCCGGCCAATTGTCAGTGCCATCGGTTCCCCGACCTACTTACTGGCAAAGCATCTCACAGGACTTCTGAAACCACTCCTTGGAAAAACGGACAGCTACATCAGAGACTCGACACATTCATTGAGAGACTACGGAATATAACGTAACATATCAAGATATACTGGTTAGCTTCGATGTGGTTTCCCTTTTCACCATGGTGCCGGTAAATGAGACCATGGACTACATTAGACAGATTTTCACAGAAGAAATATCCAATTTATTCAGGCAGGCATGTACCAACTACTACTTACTTCCAATGGAACAACAGCTACTATGAACAGACCGACGGAGTAGCCATGGGCAGTCCTCTAAGCCCAGTAGTAGCGAATTTTTCATGGAGAAATTCGAAGAAGAAGCACTAAAACCAGCTCCCAAGTCTCCAGAACATTGGTTTCGCTATGTTGATGACACATTCGTAGTATGGAGACATGGCAGTGAAGAATTGGAACGTTTCCTTCAACACCTTAACAGCAGACACAACAAAATACAGTTCACAATGGAAAAAGAAGATAATGGAAGACTTCCTTTCCTGGATGTTCAAATAATAAGGACTGGCAATGGGAAATTCAACATACAGTTTACAGAAAACCTACACACATCGATATCTGCACAAAGACTCTAACCACCATCCAAGACAAAAGCGAGGTGTCATTAAGACGCTGTTCGACAGAGCGACTAAGTTATGCCAACCACAACACCTTAAACAAGAACAACACCATCTGTTCAATTGTTTCCAGAAAAATGGCTACACATCCAAGGAAATAATACAAACCTTACATCCACGAAGACAGCACGTCAGAATGGATAACACACCCTCAACCAGCATAACCTACTTACCATATGTACAAAGAGTCACAGATCGTATCGGAAAACTCCTACGAAAATACAACATAAAAACAGTTTACAGACCTACAAGAAAAATAGAAGACTGCCTTCGCTCAGCTAAGGATCCACGGCCACCTCTCTCCACTTGCGGCGTATATCAACTTCCTTGTTCGTGTGGTAAATCATATATAGGGACCACGAAAAGAAGTATAGCCACCCGTTTATCAGAACATAAAAGAAACTGCAGACAAGGAGAAATGGATAAATCAGCTGTAGCAGAACATGCCATTATGAATGGACACCAGATTCTATTCGACGATACACAAGTTTTAGCCACAACTTCCTACTATTTCCCTAGATTATACCGAGAGGCTATAGAAATATACAAGCATAAGGGAAATATCAACAGAAAAGAGGAAGGTATCAAACTGGCTAAGGCCTGGTATCATACACTAGAAAATAAATGCATTAACACTAGGGACAACAAGGAGACGACCATTAGTCAATCAGCAAGAGCCACGCCCACTCACCCTGCACCCACCACTAATACAACGTCCACAACGTCCGCAGCGCTCACTCTAAATAGATCTTCCGACCAGGAAACACGCCTAGAAGCACTCGCCACTGAAGATGCCCTCCGCAGTTGAGGGCGAAACGTCTGGTATCAACACCAACTATGGACCACGGCCACATAACCCGGAATCACTCAACATTATGATTACCGGCCGTGAAAGCCTGCATTCAACAGTTCAAGGAGTGTATAGGAGTGTGGTGTCGAGAGGATTAACAGAAAACGATGCAGTATGATAGGTATAGAGGAATGAAATTTACAGTGGGTTATAAGAAAACCATTGTATCGTAGAGAAATTTCTAATAAAATAATAATAATAATAATTATCATCATCATCGTCATCATCATAATTATTTTCATGCTTATGTTTGTAGAGGGCAATATTTTTCTAGAAAAGTAGGACTAGTATATTTTGATGACTTTTATCACAATGCATATTACACTGGTCAACATGATTTGTCTCATGAGTATCAATATTTTTATCGTGTTTTCAAATATGTATTCCGAATTTCTCCACCACGCATAGTTTGTTTTGTTCCAATTTCAATTAATGGATTTAAATAATTATTTTTTAATAAACATTTTTTCGTCCATTTGTCCATTGTAAAATAAAACCAAATGAGCTAACTCAAATGATCTCAGCTATGGAAAAGCGATATCAAGGCAAATGGAATCCTAATATGCTGACCGATTATTGTTGGACCATCATGAGAGGATGCTCCACAGGCGAAATATAACAGAAAATCGTCATTTCTTACTTGCTAGGTGAGTCCGAATGTTCGAATATTGTGTAGTTACGAATGCAGAAAATATTAACGTGTATGTAATTATAAAAACCAGTCTCTCGGAAACCTTGCGTGATGGAGAAAACCCGATATCATATTTGAATTCAGGAGAAAAAATACTGTCAAAATCGCATATTTTTCTTTCTGAGACAAGAAAAAAGTTTCTTTTGTTGCTCAATGTTATTGATATTATTTAATTAAAAGTTTATTTTAGAGGGAAATAGATCTAAATATTAAATGTTCTTTGGAATAATGCATGCTTTTTTACTTGTCCTAATATAGCTTTTAATATTATCAATGTTATTGATATTATTTAATTAAATTTAATTTAATTAAAAGTTCATTTTAGAGGGAAACAGACCTAAATATTAAATGTCCTTTGGAAAATGCATGCTTTTTTACTTGTCCTAATATAGCTTTTAATATTATCAATGTTATTGATATTATTTAATTAAATTTAATTTAATTAAAAGTTCATTTTAGAGGGAAACAGACCTAAATATTAAATGTCCTTTGGAATAATGCATGCTTTTTTACTTGTCCTAATATAGCTTTTAATATTATCAATGTTATTGATATTATTTAATTAAATTTAATTTAATTAAAAGTTCATTTTAGAGGGAAACAGACCTAAATATTAAATGTCCTTTGGAATAATGCATGCTTTTTTACTTGTCCTAATATAGCTGTTAATATTATCAACTTTTTAAATGGCGAATTCAGTTTATTTTTAATTTATAAGCTTCTGAATTATATTACGTAATTAGGGTACCACTTCACGGATTTAAAAGCCATATCATGTATTTAGGAATCCTTGTCCTGGAGAAAAGAATAAAGCATTTAGGGGAACAGTACATAGGTTTGGAGAGAATTCGATAAACAATTTCGTGGAAGATTCATATTACGTTCTTGCATTCATATATTGTCACCATTATTTAAAATATTACATTTGCAAACTATCACGGAATTAGGAAATCTTACCCTACCTGTATCTTCCTTTCTACTGAAAAAAAAATGTTCTCTTTGTTGTTAGCAGAAAACAGCGCCCTTAACAATCGATGACTTTCCACAGTCTTGAATATTATCATAAGTAATGCCACGAGTGATTTCCAATTTATCTGGAGAATTCGGAAATCAAGAGTGGCATTTGTTAGGACTATTTAACGAATAAAATTAAGCTGTTTATTCACAAATCGTTACTTAAATTCAGTTATTTTAAAATATTTATATATTTAATGTAAACGGCGATGTTTGAAAACAAATGAGAAACGATTGGTACGCTTAATTTGTTTCTTTTGTTCATCACCGCAACCAGATCGTATTATTTATTGCCAAAGGAATGCAATATTGTAAGAATGCACTCTAGAAGAGAAAAAAATGAAACACATCAAACTGTATATTAATTCATTTCTTATTCTTACATTTTCATTGTAAAAATATTGAATTTCAATTATACATTTATTTAAGGATTTAATAAGCATGTCCTATGATGTAAATATGACAATTATATATTTCTGGAATATTACCTAGGGAAAAAATACATTTAAGAAAGTGCAAACAGTGGTTTCTTTTTTTGGTGGTATAACCAATTGCTACAAATGTGTTTATATTAACTCCCACATGAGTTATGTGTTCACATTCATGCACTATATATACAATCTGCTAGCCGTATTTCTTAGGGAGTCAGTCACTGCAAAATAATTATATGACCTATTCAGAATGTTAAAAAGAATGTGCTTTCTTTATTATGATAAACTTTAGTTGGTAAACTCTAGGCGAAAAACGATTGTGATTGGTTGTAAATAAAAAATCATTGAAATATGATTGGTCATTGACTCCTAATTGGGGCATGAGTTAAATAGTCATACTAAAATAATATTGTATTTTATTAATTGAAGAATATAAATTCAGAAAGATGGAACAGACTTCAAACATATATTTCTTCCAAACTACAAAAATAGATATACAATTATAACGTTCCTGAAAAGAGAAAAATTTGAAGTTCCTATCACGGCAAGTGAAGATCCTATGCCTGTTATTGAACATGGAAGAGATTCACAAGATTAACATCTTTTATGTCATATCTGTAAACAAAGTTTATTGACCTTTTTTTCTTTTTGGAGAAAACTGTGACAGGAGTAATCTATCTAGGCATGCTTGAAAACTGGTTATTTTTTTAACTTGAAGATGGCTCAGATGACTTCATCTTCATGCAAGATGGTGCCCCGCCTCATTTCTCTAAGCATTTCCGACGTTACCTGAATAAAACCATTCCAGGATGTTGGATTGGAAGAGGAGGAGCAGAATATCTACTTCATCGCCGGTGGTCTCCCAGGTCACCAGATTTAACCCCAAATGTTTTTCATGTATAGGGTTACGTAAAATACCGTGTTTTTATACCCCTATGCCTGAAAATCTGCGACATCGCATAAAGTTGTGAATTCGGTAACTTGATACCAGCTGATTCGTGTGTGGCAAGAAATGAGCCACCGTTTTGATATATGTTCTGTAACACACGGTGCTCTTATTGAATGCATAAAATAGTTAAATTTGAACATTTCTCTTTCCAGGAACGTTGGAAATGTGTTTATATTTTTTGTAGTTTGGAAGAAAGAAATGTTTGAAGTCTGTTACTTTTTTCTGAATACCCCTGTATAAAAACAAAGTAATACAAACCAAGTCAAGCTTAAAGGCTCCGCACGAACATTGGGTAAAATATAGTGATTCTTTTGTTGGCAATTCTGTCTTTGAAATATGTCGTTTGGATTGTTCTAATAATCATTAACTTGTGCTGAGATTTTCTAATATATTTTCCAACACACAAGGTTTAATAATATCCTCATACAACACAAATGAAATAGCAAACGATGCGAAAACCAGTTTCACATTTACACGAACTTGTGAACTCATTTGAAATTAAGCGTGCCTTATAATAGCAGTACTTAGATAACTTTGTGTACAAACACTCCGGAACACAAACTTCGTTAATTACTTTAAAATAATAAAAAATGAGAACTTATTAACAAGCATCCAATTAACAGCAAACTATTCAGTAATTTTAATCCTTCAATTGCATTTCTTTGCTAGACAAGCTTCATAATCATTTTTATTAGAATGAACCAATTCCAAATTAATCCAAATTCCTTTGTTCACCCAAGTTATAATATTAACCCCGTGAACTTCCAGCTTTAAATTTTGTTGAAAGCTCGTAACACGGTAATATTTTGAGCAGTGGCGTGCATGCTACCCTAGCTAGGGGTAATTAGTATATTAAATATTTTTAATTAACATCTTATTTTCTTCCTACAACTCTTAAAAGAATTTTAATCCAAACTTTAGTGATGCCGCATTTTGACTACTGTGACGTTCTACTAACTGACATAAGTGACGGATTGTCGGACAAACTGCAGCGTGTCCATAATATGTGTATCAGATTCATATTTAATGTTCGAAAATACGATCACATTTCTCCATTATTCCACGAATTGTCATGGCTACATCTAAAAGAGAGAAGAAAATCGCACTGTCTAATTCTCCTATTTAAGATCCTACATACCTCGATTCCCAATTATTTATCATCCCGTTTCCAGTATCTATCCTCAAACCATAACTTAAACACAAGATCACAACATAGTCTCTTACTTAATATACCGCAACATAGGACATCTCACTCCATGTCATATACCATCTCCACTTCTCGCAACTGGAATTCCCTACCACAAGAAATAAGGGGCTGCCGGACATTGGCATCTTTTAAAAGAAATCTAAATTTATATTTGCTCTAAACTCGACTTCATTATTATCCAGTGTAAGATATATATATTAATTGGTGTTTCCCGTATAATGTATCATATTTATATTATTATTATTATTATTATTATTATTACTATTATTATTATTATCGTATCATTATTGTTATTACCCTATGAAATGTTGTTTGTACATGACATTTACATTGCTACATTTATTGTATCTTTAACTGTTTATAATTAGTACAGTGTATATCTATATTTGTCGAATATTTATTTGTATTGTGCTGGTTGAGTGGAAGAGAGGGCCTTATGGCCTTAACTCTGCCAGAATAAATAAAGTATTATTATTATTAATATTATTATTATTATTATTATTATTAATATATAACATTTCGTGTCACGTTGTTTGTCCGCGATGGAATCCTAAACTACTGAACCGATTTTAATAAAATTTTGCACACTGTGTGCAGTTTGATCCAACTTGAGACATAGGGTAGTTTATAACTAAATTTATATTCGCATTGTTTTTTATTGCAAATTGTTTGTTTATTATTTAACAAAGAGTTATAATTATCTGTGAATTCCATACGATCCTAACAGATGGCGGTGTAAGTTAATTTGGTAAGGTAATTGGTTTATTATTTAACAAAGAGATATCCAGGTGGCTGTGCTTTTTGTTGCAACCGCGAATTTCAATTGAATTACAAATTTTGTTATTTCATAATTTAAGTGCGTTCAGTGTTTATTTTATTTTCAATTTATATTGATAATAATATTAATTTCGTGTGTAAGTATTAGTTATAAGTAATCTGGCTGAAAGACAGCAACTTAATTTAAATTTAATTGGACCGAAAAGGGACATTGAACAATATGGCGAATTAGTTCTAGAGACCATGAATGATAAGATATCAAGTGAATTTCCACAAATTGGTATAGGCCTATGTGACATAAATCTTACATTTAAGAAGAATGTCAATTTAAAACATATGAAGGTCTTAAGGAACGGAAAGCATAACTGTAAGTTCTATTAGTTATAATAATATGCCTAATATTACAGAAACAATCTCCATGCCTCAATTAAATGAAAAATAAGATGACTATAATATATCACAAGATGATATTACTATACAGAGACTTCTTGATGATGATGAGAATCCAAACTGGCAACAAGTTCATAGAAAAAAACTAAAGTATAATGAAATCAGCAAGCCTCCTCAAAATATTCCATCAATAAATGTATATAATCCTTATGATACACTTATGGATGATACTGAGAATGCAGACAACATAAATTCATCTCTATCAACAAACCCACTTCCACATAAACCACCACCCATATTTATACCGGGTGTAGTTAACGTATCAGAACTAATAAATTGTGTAAAACAAAATTTTCTGATTCAGATTTCTCATACAAAATATATAAAGACCTCTACTGAGCTTACAAATCGTTGGTGAGATTGCTAAATGAGAATAATGCAAAATATCACACGTATCAGATAAAACAGGAAAGGGCTTTCCGAGTAGTTCTTCGTAATATACATTACAATATAAATACAGAGAGTATTGTTGAGGAATTGCTAGAACTAGGACATCGACACAGAGTTACAAAGGAGCCATTACCCCGACGTAATAGCAGAATAACTATTAATACATCGGAAAATATTTAAAGGCGATACGAAGTTCGCCGGGCCAGCTAGTAAAACAATATATTTGCAAAATTCTATTCAAATCAATTACGGGTGAATAGAAAAATTCAAAATTCCCGCCGCGCCAGCAGACATGTATCGCATTCAGTTTGACAGAGGCTTCTGCGTATTTACATTATCTTCGTAGAGGAACACATAGTGTGTTTACTCTACGTTATCCTCACCAACACCAGCTATTGCGCTACAGATGAATCCGCGCAAGCGAATTACATTACTGCCTGCTACGTCCAGCGATAAGCCACACTAGACCAGCGATAGTCCACTAGACGAAGGTTGTGTCTTATTCCATCGATTTTTCATTGAATACCAGCTAGCTGGACCCAGTAACGTCACAACTCGAATTAGTATACATAAGGCCGAATAACGTTTCGACCTATCGATTCATGAAACAATCATTTGACGAAGAAACGTCATTGGCTGATTTTGGAAGCGCGAATTCCTCAATAATAGCACTTTTCGAAATAACACTTTTTAAAATTTATTATATTTGATTTATGGTAGTTATATTTTTACAAGATAAAAAATATGCGGTACGTTTTGTCAGTTTTGTTAATTTAAGAAGCTTTATTTATAAATATAACTGAATAACAACAATTACATATTATGATCCCCTCAGGAGTCCTCATCTAGAGGATATGTGGATGGCGACCACAAGGTGCCCAAGCTGTGCAAAACATTTCTTCCACTTACTTGTGTTTTGCACTCTTTTAACTTTACTATCTAACCTCTCTTGGTTAACTCTTGTTTTTTCGACCCCGACGCTATTAGGGCATCCGAGGGCTAGGGAGTCCTTCCTTTCTTCCATTTCTTCTTTCCTTTATTTTCTTTTCTTCTCCAGAAAAGCCTGACCAGAGGCTATAAGATGGCAGCTCCATCACTGGTCTTGCCTTCCTTTGGCCAGCAACCAATCGAAGGGACTACTATTATGCTTTCAAGTCTTATACGAGAATTTCCCATAAGGGAAAATTTTCTATAGGATCGTAACAGGCCTCGGCCTAATACTTGGAAGGAAGAAGAAGAAGACATTATTATGATCGTGTATACGATATAATTTGAGGAAAGCAAAAGTTGAATTTAATATCGGCACTGAGCTCATTCATACGCGTTATTAATACGTTTTTTTCGAGTTTTAAAATGTTACTGACAATGTGATTTGTCAATTTAGTAAAAATGTACGTAAGTGACTGTATAATTTACAAACGAGACCATTTTCGTTCAGACCTTTGAACATGCAAAATGGCTCGTATAACAAGTTAGGCCAACTCCATATCTACCGGATCTAACAAAACAAAAACAACAAATTAAAAAGAACAAAAACACAAAAATAAAAACACGCATTTTAGTGTCATATATTCCGATTGATTCCGATTGAGGGTCTTTCCACTTTTCAGCGGTTGCCCTTTTACCAGCCGGCTGCTGGCCCTTCACATCCACATGTGTCAATCACAGAGGTAGATGATCAACAGCCAGTGTAGGGGTGACATGTGGTTAGCATGTCGAGTCCCCCAGCCGTTATAGCTGGTTCCTCAACCTGGAGCCGCTACTTATTGTAGCTACCCAATTGCCTCACGATGCTGGGTGGGCACCGGTCCCATACTGGCCGAAATACCATGAGAAAATTTCTTCCCCCATGGAGACTCGAACCAGCGCAAGTCCCGTAGCTCCGCGCCAAGGCTTCCTACCTTAACCGCTGGGCTACGGCGCGGGACTAGTGTCATATATACTATTTGTAAACTGAATAATTTGGAATAAACGTTTTTATAAACTGTATGTCACATTTTCGTCATACAGCTAGGGTAATTTCTCTGACCACCGCACGCCACTGGTTTTGAGAGAAAAGTAAATTATTTCGTTTCGAAACATCCCATAAAAATAATTCGTGAGAAAATAACCATCTCATCTCTATAACTATAGTTTGAATGGGAAAAATGTACACAACACACACACACACACACACATATATATATATATATATATATATATAGAGAGAGAGAGAGAGAGAGAGAGAGAGAGAGAGAGAGAGAGAGGCGCATAAGTCAGTTTAACCATTGCACATGGTTGCAAGGGAAAAATCAGATTGGTTAAAACTGCGGTTTGAATACGGGACCTTCAGAATATAATTTCAAAAACTACTGCTTGATATAATTTGCTAACTTTGAACAATTTCAGTAGTTTTTTTTTTGTATAGATATTGTAAGCTACAGAAAAAGTATATTTGCATTTTCTGTTAACTGACTTATGCTGCACCCTGTATATGTTTCTACGTTCAAATGATATTCATTTCTATGATCTCGGGGTAACGTCGTTATCTCCGACTCAGCAAGCCCGGGTTCGATTCCGGACGAGACATGTTTCTTGGATGAGGATTTTTCGTGTTTTTTTCTCACCTGGAGAATTGTCGGGAAATTTAAGGCCAAAATAATTCCTGAATATCACATTAACAATCATAATCGCTCAAATAATATTATTATTTAATATGACGACGAAACCCTCCATATTCTTGTATTGCCAAGAAACGTGTATTTCATAAAGAATTAAAAATCCTCTCCTGATACAGTCCAGTTCTGATAACTATAGCCGTCTTGGTGGGTGGTAGCAGAGCACATTGCCGAGTGGGGGTGGAACTAGTAGACAAGCAATTTTTTTCTTAGTAATAATAATAATAATAATAATAATAATAATAATAATAATAATAATAATAATAATAATAATAATATCATTATTATTATAAATTGTTATAAAACGGCGCTATCCTATAATGAACACTCTAAACTTACTAGACAACAAAAATATCCATTAACACAGAATTAGTAAATAAGAGAACTCAACGTATAGTAACTGTTATGTTTTCGAAACTGAGGGTAGTTGCTGGCACCATAGAGAAACTTCGAATAGAGGGGAAAACTGAGTACAATAACATCTAAAAAATTTCGGTCGTTTACGATGAACTACAATGAGCAAACTACAATGGTAGCGCTGTTTCGTAGTAACAGAATACGTAACTAAGTAAAACAAATGCAAGGCACACGGAGTGTTCACTCGGGATTATGGGAAATTTGCCATTTTTTAAATTTAAATTTTTAACTACTATCCTTTCGTTCTATGTAGACGGTTCTGTAAAAATAATATATTATTGATAGTTAAAACCATTACTTATATTTTATTTTACTCTAATTTGTAAGTAAATTCAAACTTGTATACGTTTTTAATGTGAATCTATTTTCAAAGATAAAGTGATAAAATTCTAAGACTTGTTAGGTTAGGAAGAGTGATGTTAGTGTACAGCCATTCTAATAAACATTTTAAAAATGTGACTTTATAATGGACTTCAGATGTACGACATGGCTAAGGTTCTTTAATAAATATTGTATAAAATATGTATGTAAGAATAACGGGGTAGGTCAATTGTAAATATTTATTAAAAAATCTCATAATGCACGTTTTTAAATTTTAATAAACGAAAATAAATTAACATGTTTTATTTATCCATTCTTCCCTTCTGTTAAAATTAAAGAAAATCTTTAGGCCTGAGAGGCTGGGTAGAAATAATTCCATAATTTAAGATTAATTAATACATTATTTATTCCTATAAAGGTTCAATTCCATGACCATTCACCAGATGGCGTTATATAATTATAATTCATAATTTTACCACCAGGCGGTGCTGAATTTCATATTAATACCAGAAAAAATCGAAAAAATTTAGATGTCGCTAGTTGTTCTACACTAGCGTCGCTTATGGCATGTACGCGAAACTTGTCCACTTTCTTCTCTGGTACTCTGTGGCTGGCAGTACCTGCAATTCGCATTCCCTCTTACCCCACCAAACACCATAGATCTCAAAAGCGGCTAAAGAAGACAGAACTGAACTGTAGGTGGCGTTCCTGGTAAATGTAGGGAAATCGGAGTAAAAAAAATAAACTGCAAAGAGAGAAATTTAAATTAATGTGAGACGGTAAGCCCTGTCCCATCAATGTTAGAACATGTGAATTTGAGACCCATTTACTCAGGAACTACTAGATGAATTGTAATGGAATTTTTACAGCATATTAAGTGAGGTTTGTAAAGACCACTGAACCTCAGTAAACCTTGTATCTAAATATTCATGTTCTATATAATTTTTTTGCCACTAGTCTCTTTTTTATTTAAAAATACTTTTAAAAAATCATAAGTAAGGATTTACGGAAGAGATAATCATGATTGTGGTTCCATATATTTGGTACAACTAGGTTTACTGCCTCTAAAATGTCATGTAAATATCTCTGATGTTCCTGAGATAATGGAGCAAATGTTCGAAAATTTTCACTTTCGAGAAAACAAGGTTTAAAGTATTACAGTCCGACAGCTGTCAAGTTTTAAAAAAAATAATTAATGCACTTATAATTGGCGTTCAGTAAAAAATAATATACCGAAATGTTCAGAAAATAATAGACTATTTAATTATAAAAAACAATAATGTATTTATTTTTTTTTCAAATTTTGGCCTACCATATAATTATATTGCAGTCTGACAGCTGTCACTTTTTAAAAAAATTAATTAACACACTTATAATTGGCATTCAGTAAAAATAATATACAGAAATGTTCAGAAAATAATAGACTATCTAATTATGTTTTTTTTTTAATTTTGGCCTACCGTCTTACCTCAAAGAAAAGAAAAAAAAAGAAACTAAGTTGAATGACATATCGGTCGGAAATTATTTCAAATCTAACTTTACAAAGGAAAATAATAATTCACATAGTTATGAGGGACTCGTAGCATAGTTGGTTAAGGCATTACGATACGAGCCAAAATGGCGCGGGCTCGACTTCCGACAGGATCGAGATTTTTAAATTGGCATAAGTCTTCTGGCTGAATCATGGCCTTAGGGTCGACTCAATCTCTAACGGAAATGAGTACCATACTATATCTTGCGATAAAGGCGAGTGTCGCGATAGGCTGACACTCTGCCGATTGTCTATAAAATGGGAGCCTTAACTGTCAACCATCCCAAGTGTCTCCAAAAGTAGGTGTTAGGATCGCTTTACCTTTGAGAGTAATTAAATTACCAACTTATAAACTAACTCTATGGCTTATGGAATCCGTTGCTTCAAGCCTTCATTATCAATTGAACCTAATTTCTATCTGCGATATCCGTTCCATAATATCCATCCGAGTATTTTCTTCCCATCGACGCTTACAATATTCTCTCCAAGATTTCCCGAATAAAAATTGAAGGCGTCTGTACAGATCGGGTTACATTACCTTTCATTTTGATATTCTAGAATTAACAATCGTCACTATATAAATTATGGAGTTCCTAATTGTTAAGGTTTCTCCATGTTCATTCTCTATGGGTCTAGTATTTGTCTTACGATACCATTTTCGAATTATTTTTGCCTAATTTCTTCCTTTAATTGAGGGAGGATGTTTCACAGCCGCAAAATGCCACAGACAAAATTATTATCATAAGTAATGCCACGAGTGATTTCCAATTTACTACAGAATTTGGAAATTAATAGTGGAATTTGTTAGGACTATTTAACGAATAAAATTAAGCTGTTTACTCACAAATCATAAATTAAATATAGTTACTTTAAAATATTTATATATTTAATGTAAACGGCGATGTTTGAAAACAAATGAGAAACGATTGGTACGCTTCATTTGCTTTTTTGTTCATCATTGCAACCAGATATTATTTATTGCCAAAGGAACGCAATATTGTAAGAATGTATATTAATTCATTTCTGATATCTTGTGATGTAAATATGACAATTACATTTTCCTGCAATGTTATTACATGAGAACATATATACATTTAAGAACGTGCAAACAGTGGTTTATTTTTTTGGTGGTATAATCAATTGCTACAAATGTTTTTATATTAACTCTCGCATGCGCTGTGTGTTCACATTCGTATATACAATCTGGTAGCCGTATTCTTAGTGGGCAGTCACTGCAAAA
>JASPKZ010005006.1:0-21276 GCA_030220185.1 Diploptera punctata
AGATTGATATATAATATATGCCAGGATAAGAAAATAATGCCTGGACGGGATTCGACCCCGGAACATATATATATTATATATATATATATAATATATAATATATATATATATCTGAAGGATTAGGGCATTAACGTGATAAGCCACTCGTTACGAAATGTCATTTATTTACACTGATACAAATAAATGTATTGACATAATCCATAAATAATTTTTAAGGCGACAGTGAGAGTTAAAACATACAGACCCACACTTGTATTAACACAATACGCACATTTATATTTATAATTTTGAAAAATTAAAATCCTTATATCTCAGAAAGAAACAATATGTGGCTTATCATGTTACTGCCCTAATCCCTTCACATACATATGGTCCATCGCTGTGGCCTCGAGGTAGCGTGCTGCCTTATCACGCAGCGGGCCCGGGTTTTCGATTCCCGGTTCGAGATAGGCTCCTGGGTGATGTTTTTTTTTTCGAGGTTTTTTTCCTCACCTGTAAGACCAATTTCAGGAAGCTTACGGCTCAACGGTCCGGAAAATCATCCGGCTATTCATCATCATCCTATCATTATTATCATCTTTTTCACTGGTGTGGAAAGCAGCGGGAAGCTACCACACCTACAATTCTCTAGTAAAGCTGCTTGAGCATGAAAATACTATGATTGCAGTTGAAACCTGTCCTCAGACAGAACTATTGTATATATTATTTGGCTTTCATGCTAAATCAATACTTAGAACATTCATTGTAAAACACATTTTGAGTTTATGTAATAAAATATTAAAATAAGTACCTGATATATCCACTCGTCCTCAACTAAATGAATGTCTGTTTTTAAAAAAATCGTCCATTAGGTAAACCATTTAGGCCTTTCGGAAACATGTACCATCTTCGTGGCATGTCATTTGGTACTGATGTTGGTATATGTATATAACGGGTTCATATCTGTAAGTGTGTTTCTCTTTTGCAATGTATTCATTCTTTGTTGTCTTAAAATATCTATGTCTTCTAGGATGCTATTTTGTTGTTTTTCTGTCCTGTCCTCTGTAACATTGACTTGATATTATCGATTATTAAACAGCAGACCCGTTCCCACTATATGTTTGGCTAAACTTGATTTTTCTGCGTGATTAATAAAATGTTTAAAAATTGATTGTATCTTGTATTTGTTAAAATTCCTTGTGGTTCTGTCGATGTAAAACTCCATATGCATAACGGCGACATTTCTTAATTTGGGGCATCTGAAAGGCGGAGTTACTTTTACCCTGATGATATGATGGGTGCTGAATGATAACGAAGCGCCAGGAGAGTCCCTTAACCTAAACTTAACTTAAATTGCAGACCATGATCAACCACAAAAATAATTTCCCTTTAAAGAAAAATGTCTATGGTTTGACCTGGAATCGAAAACTGGGACCTAATGAACTGTAGTCAGAAACTGCTGACCATTAATCCTACGAGACTGGTCCAGCGTTTGGCCTGTACTGTAAAAAGGTGTATTTTTACGTCCCTGACATGTGTGTAAAAGCCTAAAATTATCAAATAAAAGGTCTTTGTGTAGCAAGATATTATAGACTATCACCTTTATAGACAATCACGGCAAGAATGTCAGCCGGGTCGCTAGCCCTGCGTGACAGCCGCCATTACCCCAAGAACATTCGTTGATAAATTTTGAGTAAGAGGCTGAGTAGCCCCAAGGCCATAATGCCGTCAGAAAGGTTTAGGTCAGTTTTAAAATCTGACCCACTGGCAATCGAACTCTCGACCTTCCGGTAGTAGTGCATTGCTTAACCAACACACTACGCATAACACTTTGTCCGTTGTGTACTCGCTGTGATCTCTATAATAAACTAATTTTGGTCACAAAACCGGATTCAGAATTTATCGAGAAGTACTGCCTGGGTTCGGAGAGAGTTTAAATATCTGGCTTCACTCATAAGGGCGATACAGTACAGTGAATGCAATAGTGGAGCAATATCATTCATGGTCAGGGAGCGGGGTTCTAGTAAGTATTCAATGAAGTTAAGAATGCACGGAATATAAGGAGGGATAACGCACCTGTGACCGTGCAGTGTTCAGTATAAACAGATGTTCGGTGGAAGGCATTACACCCTGCTTCAAAAACTGTTATAACAGGTTAAGGAATTATAGAAGGAAGCAAAAAATAGTATGTTTTGCCATATGTAGTGTGCATTAAAACTACTTCATTTTGAATAACGGTTTAAAGTACAGAAATAGTTTCCTATACATATCATGATTACAGTTATTGCAATGTACAATAATGTATATCCGTAATGCATGGAAAGTAAATCTCATGCGATTAGCGCGTAGACAGTTTTTATATTTTGAAAAACTACGTGATGTGGAAGTCGCACGACTTAATAAGAGCAAATAAAAAATTCAAAGTATCTGGGTTGCTTGAGATTTCCTTACTGAGCAACATTTTGCACATTTCTGCGTACCCAGTATTCTTCTTTAAAACACTTTTAAGTTAATGCTACTCTTTCTTTAACAGTTCCCACTTGAACTTCACGCAGTATTTCTGAAACTTGTTCTATTGCCTCGTGAGCCTCCGGCATTGTTAGTTTAGATTATTGTACATTTTGAATTGTAGTTGTAATCTTACTGAAATTATTTGAATATAAGAAACATCTTCAAACAAAGATGGTGAAATTATTAGCTCACTGCACGTATAGCGAGATCTTTTGTATCGTCAAATACATTAATGATGCTTACAATTTTGTCGTAATACTAGGCATAGTTAGTGCAGCGTGTGGCCATGTTCCCACCGAGTTAACAATTGGCTGTGAGGCATGGGGAATCCCAGGTACAATTTATTTAAACATTTTAATTCTTGATGGTCCCTTGAGAAAAATCTTTTTCGTGTTGTTTATAAATGTACAAACATCCGGAAAACAGGCTCTAATTTCTTCCCTAACTCGGTGGAGACCATGTGCAGACATTTTAAATGTTTTAATTTTGGATATGATTACTGTATTGTTGTAGCAGCCCCATCCGTAACAAATAGCAAAATGTGTTCTTTCTTAATATGGCAGGCCACAGGAGGGACAATGAATCATTAAACAAGCTAGTAATTGCAGAGTGGTTAACCTCCTCCATTTCCTCGGATGTTAAGAGAAATGTTTTAGCTGGACTATCAGGTGTTAGGGTACCTAACATAACAGTAGCGATTGACCTATGAGTGGCACCTTTTGTTTCGTCTATAGACACAAAAATCATTTTATCTGCTACTTCATCCCTTATGTAATTTAGGCATTTTCCACAGGCTGTTGGTAGATATGTTTTTTCGTAATTGTGTTTCTGAAGGCATTTTACTGTTAGTATATTTGTTTACGAAAACTACGAAACAAGGATGCTGTACTTATTTTAAAGGAATATCTTATTAATGCATGACACACATCCTCGAAAAATTCTGATCTGTAGTTTGGGTCTGCGCAGGTTGAAGCTACAATTTCCCTTTTGTTTTTATTTTTTCTAATAATATAACATTTTGCTAGTGTTTTCTTGAATTGCAGTGTTAAATAACATGATGTTTGAAACTTCCTTTGAGCTCTAAGTGACATATATTACATTTTATGGTTTCACTATTTCTACCAAATTTCTCTACAAACGATGCTAATTGTTATGATGATGATTTTGAGGCATTACTCTATTTTACTTTAGGCATATTTCCAAAGTCCTTTACTATTTTATGTGCAGCAAATAAATGAAACAGTCGCTACGAAACACTCTGTTATAGAGGAAGTGATCTGCGCAGTACATACTCCCTGTGGCAGGTAATATAAAGCGTCTGTTTACTTACTCAAACCCCGCTCCCTGTCATGATTAATGACCACACTGCAAGTAAGTTCTTGCGCAATAGTGCGTTTTGTTGTAATTATAGAAATGGCGACCATGATTGAAAGTTCAACTTCCTACATTTCGGGCTTGCCAACCTAAATAACTATACTGTAATATTACATATTACAAACCACGTGTAAGAAGTAAAACCACTGCCCTCTATGTATACTACGTACAATATATATACAAAAATATATCCAAAAGGTAGTATTAATATACATTATACGAAACAAATAACTGCATTTTAAATTAACTGAACTTTATTTGAAACAATATAAAAGAATAAATATATACTTGCCGTCATTTTATCACTGATTGGTATCACGGCCTGCTATATTTTCAACTAATAAACATTGCCCACACTGTTAACGTTAGCCAGTTGTTTATAATGAACGCAAATATTTCCAACAAAGATGTTATTGTTTTATTATTATTTATTATTTTAAAAACACCATCGCGCAAAAAATGTACAACGCACGTTTGTAAAGTGTTTTACTGAATCTCGGAAATTAAAAAACCCCGCTATCGCTCGGTTTTTAAACATTTTCCTCGCTTCTGTAAAAACCACTTCCCAACCTCGCATCGTAATATACTATTAATAAATTTCACAACCAACAACTGCAGTGTAGACATAGCTGGCTGGTGTACCTTCTCTACGACTGACCTGGGAGACAACCAACTCCTCATACAACACAGCGCTTCTATATAAACAAACAGTTGGTTCATAAATCATAGTGTTCATGTAACCTGCTTGTACCTTTGACTGACGTCATTAATGTACCAGGAAAAAGTACAATCCAATATAATTCCGGTGACAAAACCGCCAAACCTAGTTATATATATATATATATATATATATATATACATATATATTTGCAAATGCCCCAGGTTGTCTTTGAAAATTTCTGGTATTCTCTCCAGGCATGGCGTACTTGTAACCCACTTCTGAGGTTAGACCGCCTGGAAGGCGGGGTTACGTTGCCCCGATGATATGATGGGTGATGATGATGAAAGTGGTGCGCCAGGAGAGTCCCTAATCCTAAGCTTAATATGAATGATGATGATTGCGATGTCCATATGATTTCGGGGACCGTTTGGGCCTTAAAGTTTTTCTGACATTTATCTTATAGGTGAGGAAAAACCCCGATAAAAATCGCACCCAGAAAAACTGTCCCGACCGGGTATCGAACCCGGGCCCGCTGCGTGACAAGGCAGCACGCTAGCTCGAGCCCACAGCGGTGGACTTGAATGTCTCAACATTGATACAAATGTTCCATAGCCTCAAACTAACTCACTAGCACTATCGAACCCATAGGTTTATGGCCGCACGGACGTACATACATCCCTATCCTGAGCTGTTTTTCAATCATCTCCTGTGTAATTTACTACCCTCAAACCATGGTTACTGCCATTCTCCCATCTTATTCTTGGTCTACCAACTGGGCGTTTTCCTCTGGTTTACCTATAAGAAGCTTACATGTTATCTTTCATCCCCATTCGTACCACATGTCCTGCTCATCACCGTCTACTAAAGCAGTTAACATCCCATCATTATGAGATTTTACATATTGATAAATTACTAAAAATAAGATAATAGCCTATCTAATTAAAATTCTAATCACATTTGGTCTAATAATTTTAAAACAAAACTTTATGAATGCAACTCAAAGCTACACATTTTATAAACTAGTACTCTATACCAAGGGAATGTATATTTTTTTAATGACCCAGTTTGTCCTTTTGGACATTTCTGGTGTTCTCTCCTGAAATTGGCGTAATTGTTACCCACTTCTGAGGTTGGGGCGCCTGGAAGGCGGTGGTATATTGCCCCGATAATATGATGGGTGATGATCATGTTAGTGGTGCACCAGAAGAGTCCCTAATCCTAAGCTTAATCTAAAATGAATATGCATGATGATGATTGCGATGGCCATATGATGTTCGGGGACCGTTTGGGCCTTACAGTTTCCTGACATTTGTCTTACAGGTGAGGAAAAACCCCGATAAAAATCTCACCCAGGAAACTGTAACGACCGGGGATCGAACTCGGGCCCGCTTCGAGACAAGGCAGCACGCTATCTCCAGACCACAGCGGTGGACTATCAAGGGAATATTTATAAATAAATAAATAAATTGTGTTGTAATAATAATAATAATTAATCAACAGTAGTATCCACTCACTATATACTACAGCATTCGATAAGTCATGGCAACACTGTAGTAAATCAGCGATCCTAGTGGTAAGCAATGTAATCTTTTAGTATGTTGTTGAGTAGTCTTTGTTGTATAAATTCGCAATATTAAAAGTCTTGAAATAATATTTTGTGAATACATTCATAGTTTTTCACATTCAGTAAGTAATAACGCCCTAAAAAGAGTTTCAGTAGAATTTGTTTAGAAGGTGGAATTCACCAGACATGGGCCCTTGTGACTTATACACAAATATCAAAGAACCTCTACGGGGCATTAGATTTCAACCAAGAGTTGATGTCCGGAAAGCTCTAGAACGATCAGATTAAAGAGATATTCAGAAATAGTGCTGCAGATGGAGTTCGCCGAATTCCAAGATTGGCAACGTATAGTTAACTTGGCAGGAGACTTTAAATGAAGTTCATAATGTCAAAAATAACCTAAATATTTTTGTGATGTTACAGCAGTGTTGCCATTACTTATCAAATGTCATAGTATATGAATTATTAACAAATTTAACAATTTTACTTAAGGGGGGCGATGGGTGAAAAAATTACCATTTGAGATCAAAATTGGCATTTTTTTGTTTTTTGTACTAAAAAATAGCATGCACTCTAATGTATATATTGGCAAAGTTTCAGAGGCCTATGCACTTCTAAGTGCTCTAAAAGTGCTGATTAGGCCTGTATGTTACATATTGTAAAACCCGCATGCAAATCTTTAAACTTGTTTTTCCACACTTTTATTTTCACTGCATTTTTATACATTCAAAATTGAATGGAATTCACAAATTTTATTCTAGAAGGTTCAAATGTTTAGTGCATGTCCTAAAACCAATGAGTAATAAAGTAGTGCATGGGTTTCATGATTGAAGTAGTATTTGAAGAAATAAAAATAAAATCATGCAATTACTATTTTTTTTTGTAATTCCACGCATGAGGTACAACATTTTTTTCTCCCCCTTTGTTTGCACATTATTAGAATTCTAATGCATGATGGTTTTCTAAATATTTGAAGTATCTTGTAAAAAAAATCAGACATTTTACTAAAAAATTGTGGAACCCATTTAATTTATAATATATGCAATCTTTTAAATATAATATTTAATAACTCATAAAATAAATGTCTCACAAGAATGAAACTTAAACACATCATTATGTATCATGCATTGAATGTTTGTACAAAAAATCAAGTCTCTAGCTCACAACATATCGTGTAGCTCACTGTTATTTAGTATTCTCCATTCGCCTGTCTATCTCTCCTTGGTCCAAAATGTTTCCCAAGAACTTATTCTTAAACATTCGTAATGGTATCTCTCCTCCCTTAAAGTAAGATCACCCCTATTAATTATACCCAATGATGCAGGAAACAAGATGGACATTCTGGTTACTCTTGTCATCGCAGCGACATTTGTTCTCAGTGAGGCCAAAACAGTCAAACCTACAGATAAAGACGAATTCCCGCCTGATTTCATATTTGGAGCAGCCACAGCTTCGTATCAAGTAGAAGGAGGTTGGATGTCAAATGGTAAGAAACCTTTACAGTTATTTAGATTAGTTCCTTGTTCAGACTGGCGGGGGGAGCAGACTGCCCTTTGCACCGCGACCTGAATGATCTTGTGTATAATAACTGTTTTTATATATATTTATGGTGTTCTCCCCTGGCATTGGCGTAATTGAAACCCACTTCTGAGGTTGGGGCTCCTGGAAGGCGGGGTTACGTTGCCCCAATAATATGATGGGTGATGATGATGATAGTGGTGCTCCAGGAGAGTCCCTAATCCTAAGTTTAATCTAAGATGAATATGAATGATGATGATTGCGATGGTCAGAAGATGTTCGGAGACCGTTTGGGCCTTAAAGTTTCCCGACATTTGTCTACAGGTGAAGAAAAACCACGATAAAAACCTCACCCAGGAAACTGTTCCGACCGGGGATCGAACCCGGGCCCGCTGCGTGACAAGCCAGCACGCTACGTCGAGATCAAAGCGGTGGACTTGCATTTATTACCGTAATGATTAAGTGTGCAGTGACTTCTATAATGAAATACACGTAAGGTCGATGTAATTGTGGTGGCATTGCCTCTTTGTTTATTGCAATATGTTATTCTTACGTTATTAGAATTCTTGTTTTGTATATGACAGTAGATCCCATATATCGGTACTGACATAATTCAATGGTAAGGGTGCAGTACAGAGTGTTCAGCAAATTACAAATTAGAATTCTTGTTTTGTATATGACAGTAGATCCCATAATATCGGTACTGACATAATTCAATGGGTAAGGGTGCAGTACAGAGTGTTCAGCAAATTACAAATTAGAATTCTTGTTTTGTATATGACAGTAGATCCCATAATATCGGTACTGACATAATTCAATGGGTAAGGGTGCAGTACAGAGTGTTCAGCAAATTACAAATTAGAATTCTTGTTTTTGTATATGACAGTAGATCCCATAATATCGGTACTGACATAATTCAATGGTAAGGTGCAGTACAGAGTGTTTCAGCAAATTTACAAATAACATTAAATTTCCCGATTATTTGCCCATTTTTCATGGCATGAGATTAAATCCCGAGGGCTGTAGAGCCAAAGGAAGACGAATAATAAATAGATAAAAATGATTTATATTTATGACACTCGACTGATGAAGATATTGTTTATTGAAACACCTGTTATGAATGTTAAGGGTGGGGGGGTGATGGGTGAATGTCTATTTTCTACAGTTTTAGGCTACATACTTGATTTTTTGTACACACATTCAAGCCATAATAGGTAATATTATATTAAAGTTTCATCCTTCTAGGCTTAAAGGTTTTTGAGTTATTGAAGAAAATCCATTTAAAAATTTGCATATTTAAATTTTTAATAAGTCCCATAATTTTTAGTAATTTTTTTTAATTTTTTTTCTACACGACCACTGACGTATTTAGAACAACACTATGCATTACCTTTTCTATATCATTAAAATAAAGGAAAAACATATATACAGGGTGTTTCATAAAGGATGGCGCAACTTAAATGTTGAAAGTACACGATAATAGTAGCAACAATGTCCCAATAAACATGGGTCCGCAAACGAGCCGTTTGCGAGATAATTACGAATGTATGGTTACAAGCCACCACTGACGTCATTGTTTTGTAACATCGTACTAGGTGATTATCTCATTGGGCCACACATTCTTCCACGAAACTTAATGGACGGAGGTACCTTAGGTTTCTGCGGCGTCATCTTCCAGGATTGCTTGAGGATGTTTCCCTTCATCAACGTCGGAGTTTGTGGTACATGCATGATGGAGCTCCAGCACATTTTTGCTGCTGCTATGAGACGGCATCTAACGCGCAGATACGGCCAAAGATGGAAAGGTCGAGGCGGATCTGTACCTTGGCCTTCCAAAATCACCTGATCTAAAATCTTTGGATTTTTTGTCTGGGGTCACCTCAAAACGAAGTGTACAGTAAACTCATAACACGATTGAAGAACTGGAGCAGAGAGTTGTACATGCTATGTCAAAAATTCAGAATGATCCAGGGTTTTCGAAAGAATTCGAATTCATTGCCAAGACGAGCTCAGTATTGCATCCAGATCAAGGAAGAACACGGTTAACATCTCCTTTAACAGGTAACACATAAGTGAAGTGAACTGTGAAATGTGAACTAAATGAGATGAAAAATTATAGTAAAGTCTAAATTCAATAAACTTCTAACTAGGACGTGTTTAACAATGAAGTCAGTGGCGGCTTGTAACCCATACCAACTAATTATCTCGCAAACGGCTCATTTGCGGACACATGTTTATTGGGACATTGTTTGCTTCTATTATCGTGTACTTTCAAATCATTTAAGTTTGCGCCATCCTTTATGAAACACCCTACATCCATCCTCTGCATATGATTTTTTTTTTAATTACTACACATTGTCTATTTTTTATATTCAGAAAACCATCAACGTCGTTTGTGTGTATGGCACATGCAGTTAAAATGTCGTGCTTCTATCATTAAATTAGTCAATGCTATTTTGATTTGAATTATTGAAAGCAATGAAAATAAAAGTGTGGAAAAGCCAATTTGAAAGTTTGCCATGCATTTAATTAGAATGTAGCATACTGCCTCCTACAGTCATTAGGGAGACTTACAGCGCCATAGGACACTGAAACTTCGCCAACTTATACTTTAAGGTACTTCGTATTTTTTAATAAAAAAACAAAAAATGCTAAATTGACAGAAAATGTTCGAAAAATTTCGCCCATCACCCCTCTTAAATAAAATAAATATTTATAAAAATCATATAAAACTTGATATTTTATATATTAATTTATTGGATTTTCATCAAGTAACAAAAACAAATGATTACTTAAAATTTAATAGGCAAAAATATGCAAATATTTTATTGAGTCGCTCAAAAACATAAGTATATTTCCAGGAGTCAGGAAACTTAAAAGATTCTTGAACAACTGGGTTAGTTTAATCTGATGGTTTGCTTATCGCGCAACATGGGATGCATTGCATCCTGGTTTCCTATAAGACAATTACATTTTCCTTATGATTGAAACATTTTAATATAATGATAATAATCATAAGTAATGGCCAGGAAAACGATTTCCAAATCATCGACGAAGAATTATCTAGAGAATTGGGAAATCGAGAGTGGCATTTGTTAGGACTATTTAACGAATAAACTTAAGCTGTTTTACTCACAAATCATTATTAAATATAGTTATTTAAAATATTTATATATTAATGTAAACGGCTATGACAAAACAAATCAGAAACGTTTGTTATGTTAATTTGTTCATTACTACTGCAACCAGATCATATTATGTATTGCCAAAGGATCGCAATGTTGTAAGAATGCAAACCTACTGGAGAACAAATTTAACACATCAAACGGTTTATAAACCCAACATTATAGATTAATAAGTCATTTCTGATGTCCTATGATGCAAATAAGTCAAATTATATTTTTCTACAAACGTAAATACCTGGGAAATAATGCGTGTAAGAAAGTGCAAACAGTGCGTTTCTTGTTATTATGAATATAATCAATTACTACGAAGTTGTTCTATTATATCCTGCAAGAATAGCTGTTTACATTCGAACACTAACATACAATTCTGGTAGCCACTTGCATCTAGCATCTTACATCTTAATTATAAGTTGTTATAGTTAACGTATTCTTACAGAGTCAGTCACTGCAAATAATGCTCTTGCCTCTTCAGACTGTTAAAAAAGCTGAGCTTTCTTTTAATATATAAACTCATTTGATAAATTCGAGTGAACACGACTTTGATGTTGGTAAATCAATTCATTGAAACGTGTTGGTCATTGACTCCCATTGGGGCACAGTTAAATAGTCTATATACTCGTAAATTGCAAGGTAGGATATAGGCCTCTTTTCTATTCAAACATGAAAAATATGACATATTGAAAAAAAATACATCGTCGTACCTATATAGAATTATAAGTAAAACCAATCCTAGGAACAATAATCACAATGGAAGAGATGCCAAAAATTAAAACATAGGCTCATCTGGAAATGCTGTTATTAGCATTGCAGAGACTTTTGATTCCCAACTCCTTTCAAAAAACGTTAAAGCTGAAAATATTAAAACTAGTATTCTAACATTATATTATAGGTGCGAAACATGGACTCCTACTTTAAAGGAGGAAAGGAATTACAGTATTGGAGATAAAGTACTTAGAAATTTTGGACAAAGAGAGATGAACAACAGGTGAATGGAAGACACATAACAATGAACTACTGGTCTTTTATAGGAACCAGATATAATAAGAAAAGTTAGTCCCGTAGACTGCGATGGGCAGGACATGTTGCGCGTATGGGAATGAAAGACGTGCATGGAAACTTCTTGTAGAAAGCCAGAAGAAAACGCCCAGTTGGGTAGACCAAGAATGAGGTGGAGAACAACATAACTATGAGTTGAGGAAGTAGATTATACAGAAATGATTGAAAGCATTAGCTCAGGATAGGATTTAGGGAGAGCTATGTACGCGCGGCCAAACCTACGGGTCGAAGTGCCAGTGAGTCAAGTAAGTAAGAGTTGTTTTGTTAACAAAAACACCATTTGTCTTCTTCTTATCAGGATTAGCCTGTTGCTCGTTCCGGTTTCAATGAAAAAAAATTTAAATTGTTCAGACCATTTTCGGTGGGTTTATAATTAGCAATAATTTGGAATCTTTCTTCGGCATTCTATTCAGTTCTTTCCAGTTTCCTATATTTAACTATTCATCTGTAAAGTTGAAAATATTTAGTTCTTTCTTATATCTGCTTTCTTATCTTATCGAGCAGAGTATAACTCTACACATTTGTTAAAATCTCATCTCAATTGCTGCCCAATCTTGTTGTGTCCTTTAGGATCGTCCAACCCATACATCAATACGGAACAACCTCTAACTTTTTGTTTCGTTTCTTTCTATTTTTAAAAAGGGTCTTTTAATAGTGCCACACAATCAATTAAATTTATTTATTTTATCATTGAATTTTAAATTCACATATGATAAGTTGAACCTAGATATTTAAAAATATTTACTGCTAAATGTTTGTATGTTTAAACATTGTCATCACAATCAAGTACATTAACGAATTTAAGACTGTTTCGGCCTCAGAGAAACACATCCAAATCTTTTGAGTGGATGTCCCGGTCTTCTTCTTCCTGCAGTTGTATCTTAACATTGTATGGGATCTGGTGTCGTCCATTCGATGAACATTTGCATCACTCTGACTTATATAAGAAATTGTGTTTTCTAAAGGGTCCATGTGTACTTCTTCGAAGATTCTTCATTTTTTTTGTGATCTAGTAGTGTGTATCCCGCAGTCCTCCCAAGGTATTCATTTCAGCGTCTAAGTATCTGTATATCCTTCTGTTTCAACGTCCATACTTCGCCTACCATACAAAGAGTTGGAGACCAGTGTTTTATGCACTTAGTCTTGAATGTTTTGGCTACTATGCTTGAAGATAAATTTCTAACCCTAACATTCTCAAAATGTGATATTTTGCATTTACATCCTTTTCTCTCTTCATATGAGGTATTGCTCCTAGATATTTAAATTATCCCGCTCCAAATTTTATTGTCAAGTATAATTTTAACTTCTGACAGGATCTCACCTGAAATGCCATAATTTTCGTATTCCTCTGTAGATATCATTCAATCCATATTCTTCTGTAATTTTCTTAAGGTTCACACAGATCTTTCTTCTGCAGATTATCTTCTGAATTTGCTAATATAAGTATATTTTTATACCCGTCCTCATCAATTAGAATTGATTTTTTTTTTCAAAAAACTTCGGTTAGTTATTAGTCATGAAGACATTTCAAAACATATTTCATCTTCGGAATACTATTGAACAAAATCAATGCAACTGAGGAAGACGGATATAAAAAAGTTACTTATAATATACTTTAAAAAAATTAATACATAACTTCAATTGTAATACAATGAATGTTAAAAATATTGTCTATTAAAATAGTATTTTTGGCTATTCTATAGCTGTGAATATTCGATCGGAGGATAAGTGACTGCAAAGCGTTCTCGTTGGTCAATGTCATAACACACGTTCCCGCTAGAGTCAATTGCCATCATGTTTACTCACATATAAGGGAATTCTATCCCAGGATTCCACCTACATTAGTCGACAAGTTAGTGTTAGTTTGGGCCTTAACTCTGCCAGGTAAAATAAAAATATAAAGACTACATAACTGTTAACTACATAGTCATTATAAGAAACCAGATATAATAAGAACACTTAAGTCTAGTAGACTGCGATGGACAGGACATTTGGCACGAATGGGGAATGAAAGACGTGCATGGAAGTTTCTTATAGAAAACCAGAGGGAAAACACCCAGTTGGAAGACCAAAAATGAGATGGGAGAATAACATTAAGCATAATTTGAGGGAAGTAGATTATATAGGGAATGATTGGAAAATATTTGCTCAGGATAGGAATATATGCAGAGCTCATTTCGGCTCGGCCATGAACCTACGGCTTCGATAGTTCAAGTGAGTTAGTTATTATTATTATTACTGTCATCATTATTATTATTAATAATAATAATATTATTATTAATAATAATATTATTATTAATAATAATAATATTATTATTAATAATAATAATATTATTAATACTAATAATTTATTATTAATAATAATAATATTATTAATAATAATAATATTAATAATAATAATAATATTATTATTATTATTATTATTATTATTATTGTACCACTTGATTTCTAAGGGAATCAATTTTAAAATATTGAAATGAATGAATATACAATGTAGATTATATGGTCAAAGTCAATTGTTTCATTATACTTTTTTAACGAAAATAATATAGGGCTATTCAGAAAGAAACAACATTCCTGGAAAGAGTAAAGTTTGAAGTTCTGATCACGCATTGGCGCTGTTGCTTGATATGTTGATTGTTTGTATCAAAAAGCGACACAATAGGGCGTTGGATTGGAAGAGGAGGAGCAGAAGATCAACTCTTCTTCGCCGGTGGCCTCCCAGGTCACCAGACCTAACCCCGTGTGATTTTTATCTGTGGAAATACGTAAGAGACCGTGTTTTTATCTCCCATGCCTGACTCTCTTGAAAATCTGCGACATCGAATTGCTGAAGCTGTGAATTCGATAACTGGAGACCAGCTGATTCGTGTGTGGCAAGAAAGAACTACCGTTTTGGTATTTGTCATGTAACACATGGTGCTCACAGTGAATGCATAAAATAGTGAAATTTGAACTTTTCTCTTTCCAGGAAAGTTAGAATTGTATTTCTATTTTTGTAGTTTGGAAGAAATAACGTTTGAAGTCTGTTCCTTCTTTCTGAATAGTCCTGCATAATAAAGAGCTATAGAAATTTGTGTCGCGATCGGTCACAGATTCTTTTCATTTTTAATAACTTTGTGTTTTCTAATTTCTACTAATGGTGTAATGTATGTGTGGTTTAGGAAAGGGATGGAATATCTGGGATACTCTGACACATCAACGACCTGACTACATATTTGACAAAAGCAATGGAGATGTAGCTTGTGACTCGTATCACAAATACAAAGAAGATATTCAACTGCTCAAACAATTAGGAGTGAGTATCAGCAACTGCGTAAACTAAGCGAATTCCTTACGTCCAATTTTATGGTCCAATTTCCCTGGTTTACAGAATACATATTTATTTCTTTAACTAAAACACATATATATTCAGTTAGGTTACGAGAAATAAACATGACGGCCGCTAGAGAGGTTTTAAATTACCCGCTTTCAAATAAGCTATCAGTCCTAATAGTCAGACTTAACTGATTCTTTTAAATGCCTCACTCGATTCATTTCAACTGTATATACCAAGTTTCGTTGCAGAAAATTAAAAATTGCGGCAAAAAATTCTAGAATTTCACTTCAGCTGGAACTTACATTCCTAATGGGATTTTTTTTTCATCTGGTTAATGAACTCGGGCTTATTTTTCTTAAATGATTGCTATATGCCGAATTTTATTTCGAAGAAAACTGCGACCGATAGAGCGTTAACGCAGGCACTCACACATTCACACAAACATATATATATATATATATATATATATATATATATATATAATGTGTGTGTGTGTCAGTGTATATATATATATATAGGGAAGTTCGGGTAATGTGGAGCCTTCTGTTGAGTGGACCCTCTTAATATCTTCTTTAATTGGTGCTGCCCTCGAATAGAAAATATTTTAACTTCTTCCCCTCATCAACTTTGATGTATTCAAGGCCAGTTTGTTTTATTCTTCGTGCGAAAAATGATTTATTTGTGATATTTATGAAAATTACCACTTTAAAAGTTTCTGAAACTAAGAATCAATTCTTAATTTCTGCTATTGAATATTACAAATGTTGAAAAAACTCCTAAATTTATTATGTAGATGCTGCTTTAATATACTGACGAGTTTGGTTTGATATTATGTGACATGACTGCAGTATAAAATAATTAAACATAACAAAGGAATTCGGTTAATGTGGGCCCTCCATGAGGTCCTGGGTACACTTTACATGAATATATAAATTTTATCAATCAAAATGCTATCTGTAAAAACCATTCACTTAATTAATTTTATTTAATATCCTTGTAATTTTACTAAACCCAAAGACCGTCGCTTTCTGCAGTTTGAATGACGCGTGAATGTTATAATCAACAATAATTTTTCAAAACTTTAAATAAATATCAACGCTTTTTAATTACGATCAGACATAAAAATCTTCAGATTAATCTGTGTCTGTCTGTATAAATTAATAGAGTAGATAAACTTAAAAATAGACTAAAATCTAAGGTGAACTTTGGGATCCACTTTATCCGAATATAGAGGTCAATGTGGACCTTTCTTGTAATGAAAAAATGTTAATAAATCATGAAGATTTTTCCATATTTGAATAAAATAACAATGCTATTTCATAGTTACAACACTACTGATAATCACTGTAATTAAACAAAATTGAAATCCCTTAATTAAAAGACAAAACAAATTCAAAACAGGGGTCCAAATTAGCCGACGTTCCTCTACACATTTTACATGGTAATTTTCGGTGTGGTACCTTATAGGTAGGATCGATGACATTTTTTTTATTTCCTTTATAAAAACCTCAATAGCTAGTCAATTATGTTTAAGATAATAAAAAACGGAACATTTTGGAGTTAAGGTGTTTTATAGGCCTACTGGGTGATTAAATTATTGTTCTAAGAAACTTATTTGAATTCTAACACTTCTTCAAAATTCCTCTTAGTTTTTGTTATGTGACCATATCCACTTAATACATTTTTACGCGCAATAGCAGCCATAAATACAGTGTGTGGCATAAGTCAGTTAACCACTGCACACGATTGCAAGGGAAAAAATCAGATTAGTTGAAACTAGGATTTGAATATGGGACATTCAGAATATAATCTCGAACACTTACTGCTCGAGGTAATTTGCTAACTAGGGAATACCTACATCTTGTCCAGTATCATGTCTATAAACAACAATGGAGGTCACTTTGAACAACTTCGGTACCTGTTTTTTATAGATATTGTAAGCTACAGAAATTAATATATTTGCATTTTCAGTTAACTGACTTATGCTGCACCCTGTATAAGTGTCTAAATTGTTTGGAAAACAATATTTAATATAGGATATTTTTATATTTCAGGTTAATTTCTATAGATTCTCCATATCTTGGGCAAGAATTCTTCCTAAAGGATATGCTAACTACATTAATAAATATGGAATTGACTATTACAATAATCTGATTAATGAATTGTTAGCAAACTCCATAAACCTATGGTAAGTAAACAACTCTTCTATCTATCTATGCCCTATATCAAGAGACAACGTGCTCCCTTGAGAAAGTTACTTAAAACATTTAGTTATCGGTACGCTTATTTCCCCAACGAGTGACAAGTGGTTAGCCCATCATTTCATACAGACACCTAGTGGGCAAGTAAGATGAATTGGAGGATCAGGAGAGGTGTTGTAATAAATAATGCCACGAGTTTTTTACAATTCATCTAGAGGATTTGGAAATCAAGAATGCAATTTGTTAGGACTATTTAATGAATAAAATTAAACTGTTATTCAAAAAATATCTATTTAAATATAGTTACTGATATTTTAAAATATTTATATACTTAATGTAAACGGCGATGTTTGAAAACAAACGAGAAATGTGTGGTTATGTTCATTCGCTGCAACTTGATCATATTATTTATTGCCAAATACGTTCGCAATATTGTAAGAATGTATCCTAGTAGAGAACAAATGAGACACATCAAACTGTAAACTGCAATCAACATTATAGGTTTTTACCTTTATTTTTATAGCAAACAACTCAGTAAAATCAAGGAATCTGTTCATTATTTGCTATATTCAATGTATTTGTCGGAGAAAAATAATGCTCTGAGCTGTTCAGAATATTAAAAAGGAGCTTTCTTTATCCACAAAAGCAGGAGCTGATAAAGATAAATCGGTAAAGAGCAAGGTGAAACAAGACTGTCATTTGTTTTAAACAAAATTTATTGAAACGTGATTGGTCATTGACTACCATTTGGGACATGAGTTAAATAGTCACAGAAATTATAGGGGTTCAAACCGTCGGGAACATAACTCCTCGACCATTAAAAACATAACTCTTAAATATTAAATTAATTAGTTCTATGTCATTCATAATTACAATATTTCAGGTAACCATGTACCATTGGGACCTGCCAGAGGAACTGCAAGATATAGGAGGCTGGCCTAACATCAAACTTGCTGATTATTTTGAAGATTACGCTAGACTTTTATTCACTCATTTTGGAGATAAGGGTGAGTATATCTTATTTTCCTTCTTCCTCAAGGTTTAGGACTGGGTCCTATTCTTTTCAATGGTGGTTGTTTATTGTAAAGAAGCGACCAACTTTCCTGTCATCGATTTGGAAGTCTCCCACGGATCTCAGGATGTACATTTTCCCAGTCGTGGCATATTTTCTGATTCGGTTCATAGGCACATAACTAACAATTGTTACTCAGAGTTATAGAGTCTAACATATACTTCTCTGTATAATTCAGGTGAAACTCTGGATAACTTTCAACGAGCCCGCATCGTTGTGGGCGGCTACGGTAGTACGGGGCACTTGCCATCAGCACCAGCAATCTATCAGCCTGGGATAGCCGATTTACCTCGCCGCTCACACTGTCATCCACGCCCATGCCAAAGTTTACCACATGTATTATAGAGAATTCAAGAAGCAACAGAAAGGTAAATAATAAGCTACATATCCTCTTAACAGAGATAGGATATATGAAGGGTACAGGAAAATAACCACTTGAGTCGCTTTTTTTGTCGAAATGGAGTTCGAGATGTCATTAGATTCTGCATGGAAAGCATATAATTTAGAAGCGTAAAACAGTAAAAGATACTGTTTATTTGCCTCTAAACTTTGACATACGAGTAAGGAAGTATGGACGTTTTACCTTTTACTTCATTTTATTTATTAATTTAGCCTGGTGGAATTAAGACCACGAGGCCTTCTCTTCCGCTCACCAGGAAAAACATATGTTACATTAGTATATAGCATCATATCCCAACATGTGATTCGCGAACCCCTAGGGGTTCGCAAAATATTTCAAGGGGTTCGCAAAATTATTTCGCAAGGGGTTCGTCAACGTTTTCCTTAATGGCGGGTTTCGAGTTTAGATCTATTATTGTTTCCTTCATTTCTGCGGCATTGTCATAATAATATTAATTGCAGTAGACTTCAAAACAGCATATGATTCAATTAAGAGCGAGAAGTTATATACACTGCTCAAAAAAATTAGGGGATATTGTAGAATAACCTATTAAGACTATGTTTTTTGGAATAGTATTAGATGCAATCACTTTCTATTACTCCAAGATAATGTAAATAAGAGTTTGAAGTTGTTACGTAACCTCGGTACCACGCCAGAGGGCAGTGTCTGTACTGTTGATGTGAAAGGGTGGTGTGGGGGTGAATGTTTTGTTGCTGTTTTTAAATCCAGTCCAGTTTTCAGTTAGTGAATGACTTGCCTTAGGGACAGTGATGCCTCGACAACGTGATTTACCTGAACCAATGGCTTGGAGGGCCATAGGAAGGACGGAAGCTGGACAGACACAACAAGAGGTGGCAGAAGCCATTGGGGTGTCTCAAAGCGTGATTTCCAGACTTTGGAATCATTTTCAAACATACTGTTCACAGAAGAGCCGGATAAGGTCGACCAAGGGCAACAACAACAAGGGATGACCGTTACCTCTTGTTAACAGCCCGTCGGAATAGACAGCAGAATGCAACTCAACTGCGAAATACACTTCAAGCAGCAACAGGACGCAGGTTGTCAACTCAAACTGTCCCTAATCGACTGCATGGAAGTGGTCTCTATGCCCGTAGGCCCATGGTGTGTACCAGGTTAACTCCACAACACCGTAGAGATCGCAGAAACTGGGCGGAGGAACTTCGTGGGTGGAGGCATGCTGAATGGAGATCAGTTCTTTTTTCTGATGAGTCGCGATTCAACGTGGAATGTGATGGTCGGCGTGTATTCATCTGGAGAGAAAAAGGGACACGAAACAATCCAGCTTTATACGTGAAAGATCCCCATATGGTGGCGGTGGATTGATGGTGTGGGCAGGAGTCAGTAGTGTGTGGACGTACGGACCTCTATGTCATCCAGGTGGTACTTTGACTGCGGTAAGGTATACAGATGAGATTCTCCACCTTTTGTCATGCCATATGCTGGTGCCATAGGTGATTCTTTTCTTTTTATGGACGATAATGCACGACGCCACAGAGCTGGCTTGGTGGACGACATGCTGGAAGTGGAGGGTATCGAGCGTATGCAATGGCCAGCTTCCTCCCCGGACTTAAATCCGATTGAGCATGTGTGGGATGCATTAGGCAGGCGCATTGCAGGCAGACCAGTACCTCCCACAACTGTTCCAGAGCTGCACATTGCTCTTATGGAAGAGTGGCCACGTATCCCCCAAGAACTCATTGCTAACCTCATTGCATCAATGCCACACAGGTGTGAGGCAGTGCTGGCCGTTCGAGGACACCATACACCATACTAAAGAAACATTTTCACCCATGTTAATGTTGCTTTGTTTGTTTGCCATATTCCTAATCAGGATCTCTTTGACATATGGTGTGGTATAGAGGTTACGTAATGACTTCAAACTCTTGTTTACATTCTTTTGGAGTAATAGAAAGTGATTGCATCTAATACTGTTCCTAAAAACATAGCCTTAATAGGTTATTCTACAATATCCCCTAATTTTTTTGAGCAGTGTAGTATACTGCTGGAGTTCGGAATTCCTAAAAAGTTAGTTAGACTTATACGAATGTGTCTAAATGGCACAAAGAGCAGGGTGTGTGTAGGCAAACAGTTTTCGGACACTTTTGAAATCCAGAATGGGTTGAAGCAAGGAGATACACTATCTCCTCCACTATTTAATTTTGTACTAGAGCATGCCATTAAATCTTTAGAGAATGAGGAAGGCTTACAACTCAATGATATTAATAAGCTGTTAGTTTATGCTGATTATATACTACTATTGGCCGATAGCAAGGAGATACTAAGGACAACACTTACACACTATTGAGTAACACTAAGAAATTAGGACTGGAAGTAAATATCAATAAAACTAAATATATGGTCACACGTAGAAATACATTATATAATGGAAACGGATAACTAATGACAAATGAGGGA
>JASPKZ010005007.1:0-83267 GCA_030220185.1 Diploptera punctata
TGTACAACTTCACGGTCGATCGAGGATTAGACGAGCTGAAGCGTGTTATATAGGGTCTGTGAATCTCAAGGGTGCCGGTCGACCCAGGCCTGACGCACCATCACAGGGACAGATGAACGAAATGTGGCAGGGATAACGGGAGAACAACCTGCCCATATATAACCTCTTCCCACTAAATTAAGGGTATATAACTCGTTTTTTTACAAAAAATAGTAAAGTGCACGGTTGTATAGAACAAAATGTATTCTGTATTTCAGATACCATGTCGGCCCGCGGTGGACTAGTGGTTATGCTCCTTGCCTCTGGTCGGAACGGGCAATTGCCTAATCCCTGGAGTGATGATGATGGCGATGCGAGGTTGGGAAGTGGTTTTTCCAGAAACGAGGAAAATGTTTAGAAACCGAGCGATAGGGAAGTTTTTAATTTCCGAGATTCTGTAAAACGCTTCACAAACGTGCGTTGTACATTATTTTTTCTCGATGATGTTTTCAAAATAATAAATAATACTAAAATAATAACATCTTTGTTGGAAATATTTGCGTTCATTATAAACAACTGACTAATGTTAACAGTGCGGGCAATGTTTATTAGTTGAAACTAAGGGGGCCGTGAGGCCATTATTATTGATAAAATGGCCGCAAGTACGTATTTATTGTTTTATATTGTTTCAAATAAAGTTCGGTTCATTTAAAACCAGTGATTTGTTTCGTATAATGTATATTAACTCTACTTTTTGGATATATTTGTGATATACATTGTTGCTATAGTATACATAGAGGGCAGTGGTGTTTACTTACCGCACGTGGGTTGTAAATGTAATATTACAGTAATAGTTATTTAGGTTGGCAATCCCGAAATATAGGAAGTTCAACTTCCAATCATGGTCGTCATTGCTGTAAGTCCGACAAAAAGCACTAAAAAAGCTTTTTTTTGTTTTGTTTTTTTTCGTGTCCCATACTTTATTTTGCGGGTTGAAGATAGAAATGATTAACATATCAATAGCTGTTAGTTTATATATAATGTTTTTATTTATATATAGAATTTTAATGTTTACACATCTTCTGTGCCTAAAGTTTTATTTTTCTTCTCCACTCGTCTCTCTCCATCCAATCCATGTCCTCCAGTCCTCTTGCTCTCCATTCCAGTTCTTATTTCCTGCATCCACGAGTTTCGAGGTCTTCCTCTCCTCCTTCTACCTGGTGGACACCATTCCAATTTTTTCCTGGGTTATCTTTCTTCTTGCATTCGTCGTTACGTGCCCATACCAATTTAATTGCTTATACCGTATATACATCTACTATTGAATAACCATATTCATTTGTTTCTCTTATGACAGTATTTCTTATTTTGTCTAATTTTGAACATCTTGCTGCTCTCCTCAAGAAATCCATTTCCATCGACATAAGTTTTTGTTCCAAGTTGTTGTTGAATTTCCAAACTTCAGCTCCATTTATATATACTTATATTTTTTTAGTGTCCTTTTATAGTGCGACACATTCTACAAACTTTATTTAGTTTAATATTAATATCTTCCTTCTGGCAGTTTGATACATTGCATCCTAAATAATTACAATTGTTCACCTGAAAATAAAAACTTTGAGGAGCACACAATTAAAATTTTACAAAATTATGGCAGTACCTGTCTTAACATATGCAAGTGAGAATTGGACTCTTAACCGTTCAGACAGAAGACAAATAGAAACTGCAGAAATGAAGTTCTTACGTTCATTAGCAGGTGTGAGAATTTTGGACAGAAAAAGAATGAAGATATTAGAAAATACTTAAATATTTTAAATTTAACAAATATATTTGACAACATGAAGAAACAACTGGTATGAACATGTTAAAAGAATGTCTACAGATAGAATCCCTCAGCTGTTATTAAGTACATACCAATAGGACATAGAAGTGTTGGGGCCCATTTACTAGATGGGAGGATTCATTAAATCCCACTTGAATGTGAAAACAGGTCAAAAGGCCTATTTTCATGAAATAGAAGAAGAGTATTACATATATAGTCCACCCGCTGTTGTCTCGAGGTAGCGTGTTGCCTTGTCACGCAGCGGGCCCGGGTTCGATCCCCGGTCGGGGCCGTTTTTCTGGGCGAGGTTTTTATCGGGGTTTTTCCTCGCCTGTAAGACAAATGCCAGGAAAACATTAAGGCCCAACGGTCCCCGAAATCATATGGCCATCATCATTATCCTTCACCGGTGTGGAAAGCAAACGGGAAAGCTACCACACCTACAATTCCCTAGTAAAGCTGCAAAGCATAGCATGAAAATGCTACGATTGCAGTGAAAAGACCTGCCTTCGGGCACAATTACAATGGATGGTGGATGGATATTATATATATATATATATATATATAAGTTATATATATATATATCATATATATATATATAGAAGTATATATATATATAAGGTATATATATAATCTATATATATATATATATATATATATAATATATATATTATATCGGCGCCGCGGTGGACTAGTGGTTATGCTCCTTGCCTCTGGTCCCGAGGGTCGCGGGTTCAAACCCGGTCGGGGTTGATCGATTTTTAGGGCGGAAAAATCCAAGGGCAAGTCCTCCGGGGGGGACTTTAAGCCGTGGGGTCCCGAGTCTGAAGATTTTCAGGCTCGTAAAATCCTTAACCCTGATGAAAAGGCCTCTAAGCAAAAATTTACCGAATTTTCCCGTCCTAGTACTACCTTGGTTTCATAGGTGTCAGTATGAGGCGGGAACGATGGACCACGTACCACTCAAAATGACATCTATACGAAAACAAGTGTAACATAAATTAGTATGATTCAAAATTCTTCCTTGTAGGGGGAGAGCGCCTATATATATATCCGGTTTTAACATTGTCGATACATTTTTCCGACACCAATGATTGTCTTCAATTTCGCTTTATAATTTTCTCCATTCGTCTTCTATTATAACGCATATTATTATTATTATTATTATTATTATATATTAGTATTATTATTATTATTATTATTATTATTATATTATTATTTATTATTGTGCTGCTGCTGCTGGGGTAGTACTGCCTATACTGGCTACAGATGTAGAAACTCTTGGATAGAGTACTAATGCAGTATCTACAGCTAAGGAAATAAAAGAATAGAATCTTTAAAACATTTTATAAAGTTGGCAATTATCTGTGTTGCACAGTAAATTCAATTAGTGAACAGGGGGCCTTGACAGCTTGGTATATGTCCGGCTGTCACACACGATTGTGATTAATACAAAGAAATGCATTCCAGTTCTTTCTCCGCTCATCGACCTAACTTCTGGAACATTTCCGTCATTTCCAGAAATAAATGCAACACTAAACCATTTTTCTTGTATTATACATTACTTTCTTCTTTTATTTTCTTTTTTATAAAAGTGGATTAATGTAATTTAATTTATTATCATTATTAATAATTTATATGGTCACACAGAAATACATTATATAATGGAAATGGACAGCTAATTACAAATGAGGGAAATTTTGAGGATGTGGCTGAATTCAAATACCCAGGAACAATAATCACAAATAGGAATGAGATGCACAAGGAAATTAAACATAGGCTCAATTCTGGAAATGCGTGCTATTATGCATTACAGAGACTCTTGACGTCTCTACTCCTTTCAAAAAACGTTAAACTGAAAATATATAAAATTATCATTCTACCAGTATATGGATGCGAAACATGGACTCTTACTTTAAGGAGGAGGAAAGGAGATTACGAGTATTTGAGAATAAAGTTCTTAGGAAATTTTTGGACCAAAGAGAGATGAACAGACAGGTGAATGGAGAACACTACATAACAGTGAACTACATGGTCTTTGTAGGAAACCAGATATAATAAGAACAGTTAAGTCTCGTAGAGATGCGATGGGCAGGACATGTTGCACGAATATGGAATGAAAGACGTGCATGGAAGCTTCTTGTAGGAAAGCCAGAGGGAAAACGCCAGTTGGTAGACCAAGAATGAGGTGGGAGAATACCATTAACCGTGATTTGAGTGAAGTAGGGGCACGCCGTAACATAGTGGTTAAGGCACTGCGCTGCAAGCCGGAAGGTCGAGGGTTCGTGTCCCTGTGGGGTCAGGATTTTTAAACTGACCCAAACCTTCTGGCGGCACTATGACTCTGGGGTCGACCCAGCCTCTAACGGAAATGAGTACCAGACGCTTGTTCTGGGGGTAAAGGCGGCCGTCACGCAGAACTGACAACCCGGCTGACATCAAGTGCCGATTGTTCAGAAAAGTGGGAGCCTTATCCTCCTACTACCCCAAGGGCCTCCCGAGGCCTGTAGTGGGATCACTTTACTTTTACTTTACTTAGATTATACAGGGGATGAAAGGAAAACATTAGCTGAGGATAGGAATGTTTGGAGAGGTTATGTCCGCGCGGCCATGAACCTACGGGTTCGATAGTGCCAGTGAGATATTTAGTAGTTATACTTACTGGCACTATCGAACACGTAGGTTCATGGCCGCGCGGGCATAAGCTCTCTGTACATTCCTATCCTGAGCTAATGCTTTCCAATCACTCCCTGTATAATCTACTTCCCTCAAATCATAGTTAATGTTATTCTCCCACCTCATTCTTGGTCTACCAACTGGGCGTTTTCCCTCTGGCTTTCCTACAAGAAGCTTCCATGCAAGTCTTTCATTCCCCATACGTGCAACATGTCCTGCCCATCGCAGTCTACGAGACTTAACTGTTCTTATTATATCTGGGATCCTATAAAGACCATGTAGTTCATTGTTATGCAGTCTTCTCCGTTCACCTGTCTGTTCATTTCTCTTTGGTCCAAAAATTTTCCTAAGTACTTTATTCTCGAATACTCGCAATCTCCCCTCCTCCCTTAAAGTAAGAGTCCATGTTTCACACCCATATAACTGGTAGAATAATAGTTTTGTATATTTTCAGTTTAACGTTTTTTGAAAGGAGTTGGGACATCAAGAGTCTCTGCAATGCATAATAACACGCATTTCCAGAATTGACCCTATGTTTAATTTATTTGTGCATCTCATTCCTATTTGTGATTATTGTTCCTAGGTATTTGAATTCAGCCACTTCCTCAAAATTTTCCTCATTTGTCATTAGCTGTCCTTTTCCATTATATAATGCATTTCTACGTGTGACCATATATTTAGTTTTATTGATATTATTATTGTTGTTATTATTATTATTATTATTATTATTATTATTATTATTATTATTAACCTCATCAGTTCATTTATATGCTACGTGATACAGGAGAGGTTTTTTTCCTCTCACGTTAATAAACAACTGCAAGATGGCTGTGATTATTTTGTCATAATTATGTTACACAACTGTGGTGCGTCATTCGCATCCTTTTTATTTTATTGTTGTTAACGTTAGGTCCGTACTGTTTCATAACTTCTGAGACTTTAAGAAATCCTACTACTGGCTTATCATAATCGGAAAGATCACATTGTATCGCATGATTGACAATTTCTGCTCTCAGTTCATATATTCTGACACGTCTCGCATTCTGTGGGTTGATTTTTGTGAGATTTACTTTTGCACTTGAAAACAGCCCAGAATAACCTGAACAGGATATTTTAAACTGATGCGGAAGAGGACCAGGGTACGCTGTGACCATAGCGATAGTTAGTTCTTACTGTTATTAGATTCACTTTTTTTAATACGTTATATAAAATCTTATTTTTGTACTAAATATTTTTTTAGTGCCTTTGGTTCGTCTTTTTGGACATTTCTGGTGTTCTCTCCTAGAATTGGTATAATTGTAACCCACTTCGGGGTTGGGGCGCCTCGAGGGCGGGGTTACGTTGCCCCGATGATATGGGTGATGATGATGATAATGGTGCGCCAGGAGAGTCCTTAATCCTAAGCTTAATCTAACATGAATATAAATGATGGTTGCGATGGCCATGTGATTTTGGAGACCGTTTGGGCCTTAAAGTTTCCTGACATTTTTTTTGTAAGTGAGGAAACTGTCCCGACCGGGAATCGAACCCTGGCCCGTTGCGAGACAAGGCAGAACGCTACCTCGAGACCACAGCAGTGGTAGTATATTACGATGAGAAGTTGGGAAGTGGTTTTTACATAATCGAGGAAAAATGTTTAAAAACCTAGCGATAGCCAAGTTTTTAATTTCCGTGATTCTGTAAAACATTTCACAAACGTGCGTTGTTACATTATTTTTTGGGCTATGGTGTTTTCAAAATAATAAATAATAGTAAAATAATAAAATCTTTCTTGCAAATATTTGCGTTCATGATAAACAATTGAATAACGTTAACAGTGTGGGAAATGTTTATTAGTTGAAACAACAGGAGGCCTTGAGAACAATTATTGATAACATGGCCGCAAGTAAGTATTTATTGTTTTATAATGTTTCAGATAAAGTTCAGTTCATTTAAAATGCAGTTATTTGTTTCGTATAATGTATATTAACACTACCCTAATTGTCCTTATATGGGATTTATTCTCGGTTTTCTGTGGTTTTGTCAATGACTGAATTTAGAATTTCTGATTTAGACCTACAGATTTCGAAAATGTAATTTGTTTCGTCCTATCGTACGTGTATTTTTTTTTTGAATTGATTACATTTGATTTGTAAGCAGAAATTCGTTATTACTGAATAATAACTGAAATTAAGGAGTTGTAATGTTTTGCCAGGAAGATATCATTTTCCTAATGTCATGGAATTTTACTTACGACGGACACGTTTCCCGGAAATGTGCGTCACAGCTTATGATGTGAGCAGATAAAAGACATGGCATTCATTATTAATGTCCTGTTCAAGGGATCACACACACGATCTATGTCTTGAAGCTGAGTTCGCTGTAAAAAATGCATGCGAGATTGGTTGTCACTTGGATACTGTGACGCTATACATCATTTTGACTTTCAACACGTCCGCTGCTAACGGTTTAGCTCATTATTAATCACTAGAGATCCGTGAAAGTGCTTTTATTTTTAGGGAAAATTCGTTTTAAAATTTCATGATTTCGATGTTATTGGGAATTTGGCGGTGTTGTTCTAAAACAATGTAAATTTGAGTCGTTTTAATCCTAGTTCATCATCATCATCATAGTACATTCACGAATTTAGGCCATTTGTTGACCTGTTTCGGCCTCAAGAGAAACACCATCCAGAAGTCTTTTGAGTGGACGTCCTGGTCTTCTTCTTCCTGCAGGTTGATATCTTAACATTTGTTTGGGTATTCTGTGATCTTCCATTCGATGAACATGTTGCATCCATCTTGACTTATAATCAGAAAGTTTGTTTTCTAAAGATTCCATGTGTAATTCTTCTAAGATGTCTTCATTTTTTTTGTGATCTAGTAGTGTGTATCCTGCAGTCCTCCGAAGATATCTCATTTCAGCAGATCTAAGTCTCTGTATATCCTTCTGTTTCAACGTCCATACTTCGCTACCATACAAAAGAGTTGGAAGAGCCAGTGTTTTATACACTTTCAGTCTTGAATGCTTTTGGACTAACTAATCCTAGTTTAGTATATTAAACTCAATAAGAATGATATATCCAGTTGTTTAAGGTCAACTTTTAGCTTGTACAATTGATATCAATTTTAATTACACTAAAATGCATAAAATTTTAATCGTAAGTCACTAATTTGTAAGCAGAATTTACCTTTTAAAAACATGCAACCATGGTGAGTATCTCTGCATTCTCAGGTTTCGATCACTCACAAAACACCATACTGAGAAATAGATCTTTCTGAGTCCACATTTGAAGTTGGATACCAGATGGCTTCAAGAGATGTCTTGACAAACTCTGTATACTCTTCCCTCGAAGAGCAAATAATTTTTCAAATGTCCACATGGGTACATTCTGGTCGTTTCAACTGTTCTTTTATGAGGCCATGGAGAACAACATAGCCTTCGTAGAATTTAGAATATTCAATGGCACTTGTGCATCACAATTTCTTCAATTCCACTATGGCACTTGTTAGCATTGAGAATTTGAGCCAAGCTAAGTGATACTGGGGGTCAAATAATTTACTAACTCGTAGACAAGAAAACACCAATTTTGAAAATGTCTTCCAGCCAATCAAAGTTTTTACACCTTCGTCAGAATTTTTTGATTCAGTAGTAGTTTTTAACATGTTCACCATTCAGCTTACATGAGAGCTGTCATCTCTTGCAACAAAGTTGTGAGTTGTGTCGAGAATACCTCTTTTGTTAATAATTCAACCCTGTTTTCCATAACCTTTAGTTTGGAATGAAGAACATGAGCTGTGGGATAACTGTTACCTTCCAAGAAGGTAATGAAATTAACAAATCAGTTGCAGTTATCAGCAACGAACTTTTGTGATGGCTAAGAGTTGGAGACTTACATCTTTAAGAAACTTCACACCACCCAGTTGCTTCATAACTTCCAATATGTCATCAAGGTATTCATGTATATACTTTGCAGCTTCAAACCATGTGTTCCATCTTGTTTGTACTGGCATATGAAAATGGTTAACTTTTCCAGGGTCATTCTCATATTCCTCACGAAGAAATTCAAGATACAAATGCTTCATTTTACTTGTATTGAGAAATGCAGCTTTTGTTTTAGCAACAGTTATGTTCAATTCATCTAGCCTGCATTGCCAAATCTGTCTCACCAAGTTGATTTTGTGGGCCCAGCATTGAATATGGGCAAGTTTCTCCCTCACTAAGCCTTTAGAGTATTGGTACATGAAGTCACGTACCGTGCTCAGTCGGTAATAATCCCAAGCATAGTCCACCGCTGTGGTCTCGAGGTAACGTGCTGCCTTGTCACGCAGCGGGCCCGGGTTCGATCCCCGGTCGGGGCAGTTTTCTGGGTGAGGTTTTTATCGGGGTTTTTCCTCACCTGAAGACAAATGTCAGGAAAACTTTTAAGGCCCAAACGGTCCCCTAAATCATATGGCCATCATCCTTATCATTATCATCCTTACCATTATCATTATCATCATCATCCTTCACCGGTGTGGAAAGCAACGGGAAGCTACCACACCTACACAATTCCCTAGTAAAGCTGCAAGCATAGCATGAAAATGCTATTATTGCAGTAAAGGACCTGCCTTCGGGCAGAATTACTATGGATGGACATTGCCATATACAACTTCATATTTATTTAAAGTGTCCCCATTACTTTGAGTGCATGTTGAACCGGTGGCTTTGTCAAGCACAGCGCTGGCAGCCAAGTAAACTCCTTGCTGATCCGTGGCCTCCAAAAGACAAAACAAAATATTAAATATGCTGATCCCAGACCTGTTACTTGTTTCATTACACATGATGAAAAGTTTTTTTGTCCTTTACTATTTGTTTCTCAATTCCTCCAATTTTCTTGTCCCAATAATTGGTGTGTAATATTGCCGAATTCTATCTGCAGAAGACAAGTCACAACTGCCTAACCATTCTCTCATTTTGGGATGATCTAACTTTACCACAGAAAATCCTGCACTCAAAAATGCCTCCGTGGTGTTAACAATGAACTCTGTTTTGTCATATTTTGCTTTTTTTAGCCTGTAAAAATGACCCTTCAGCAGATAATTGGTGCTTCATTGATGCCTTCTTATTCTTATCGTTTTTGTGAGTTGCACTGGCTATATTTTTTTTAGCAACGTGTCCTTTCCTTCATATTCTAGTATTTTGTCACAGTACAGGCACATCAATATTTTTAATCATCTACAAAAAAAACTTTCATTGCTGAATTCGTGTGCCCAACTTGTGGCTGACACACTTGGTTTTGGCATCACAATGGGTAGAAAATTAAAAAAAAACGATAATGATAATTACTTGAGACTTAAGTAAAACACAAACTGACCGAGGTATACATTTCACATTCACTGAATCAATCTGTTGGTTGAAACAAAGTTTGAAGGGGGCAAGAGGGGAATTAAAATTGCGCGTGACCATTGTTGTTCAAACTGTCATTATTTGTTTTGTTATATTTTATTAAAAATTCGTGTTATAGATATGCAGTCCAATAGAAAAGATGCGTTTAAGTCATTAAATTCTGTTTTAATTAAATTAGGAATAATAGTATTTATCAATATGATACAATTACTCATGGTCCATTGTTGGCTTATTCAAATGTGGCAGTGCTTGCATTATTGACAGATTACTGCTTGTACTTAAAGTAATGCTTTCTTCATATTTGAACATACCATTACTTAATAATGATTGATATAAAATTGATAATTGTGTCTGCAGAAATTTAGGGGGGGGGGATCTTATCTTACACGTTAATATAATTTATGTTTCTTGGAATTCATATCGGCTATAGAACTTAAAATCTATGGAGAGACCCGATTTGAGCATCAGAAGGACAGAAAATATTACCTCTATGTTGTGAACTGTGATGGAGGAAGCAGATATGGCAGTTAAAAAGAAAATGGAATCCGAAAACAGTCTTTAAAATTGTATTATGGGAATTTGGAGAATAAAACAAAAAATCTCCGGAATTCGTTGAAAATTTTAAATTTCGGTGTTATTTCGCGTTATCGTAGGATTTCGCATTATTTCGCGATTCATAAATGCCTTTTTTGAGGTTATGGGAAGTGGAGTTAAGAAATGGTACAAAAATGACAAAATTGAGCATTTCGCGTTATCGCGAATTTCACGGATCTCTGTTAATTAAGAAAATGAATTGTTAGGATATTTTGTATATAGTAATGGGGCACTAGACACATTAACACGGGGATTAGATGTATCTCCATTGGGTACTGTTGCTTGCACTAGGTTATGGGGCACTAGAAACATTAACACGGGAATTAGATGTATCTCCATTGGGTACTGTTGCTTGCACTAGGTTATGGGGCACTAGAAACATTAACACGGGAATTAGATGTATCTCCATTGGGTACTGTTGCTTGCACTAGGTTATGGGGCACTAGAAACATTAACACGGGAATTAGATGTATCTCCATGGGTACTGTTGCTTGCACTAGGTTATGGGCAACTAAAACCATTAAAAAGGGAATGAGATGTATCTCCATTGGTACTGTTGCTTGCACTAGGTTAGGGGCACTAGAACATTAACACGGGAATTAATGTATCTCCATTGGGTACTGTTGCTTGCACTAGGTTAGGGGCACTAGAAACATAAACACGGGAATTAGATGTATCTCCATTGGGGTACTGTTGCTGTGCAACTAGGTTATGGGGCACTAGAAACATTACAACGGAATTAGATGTATCCTCCACGCCATTGGGTACTGTTGCTTGCACTAGGTTATGGGGCACAGAAACATTAACACGGGAATTAGATGTATCTCCATTGGGTACTGTGTGCTTGCACTAGGTTATGGGGCACTAGAAACATTAACACGGGAATTAGATGTATCTCCATTGGTACTGTTGCTTGCACTAGGTTATGGGGCACTAGAAACATTAACACGGGAATTAGATGTATCTCCATTGGGTACTGTTGCTTGCACTAGGTTATGGGGCACTAGAAACATTAACACGGGAATTAGATGTATCTCCATTGGGTACTGTTGCTTGCACTAGGTTATGGGCACTAGAAACATTAACACGGGAATTAGATGTATCTCCATTGGGTACTGTTGCTTGCACTAGGTTATGGGGCACTAGAAACATTAACACGGGAATTAGATGTATCTCCATTGGGTACTGTTGCTTGCACTAGGTTATGGGGCACTAGAAACATTAACACGGGAATTAGATGTATCTCCATTGGGTACTGTTGCTTGCACTAGGTTATGGGGCACTAGAAACATTAACACGGGAATTAGAGGTATCTCCATTGGGTACTGTTTGCTTGCACTAGGTTATGGGGACTAGAAACATTAACACGGGAATTAGATGTATCTCTCCATTGGGTACTGTTGCTTGCACTAGGTTATGGGGCACTAGAAACATTAACACGGGAATTAGATGTATCTCCATTGGGTACTGTTGCTTGCACTAGGTTATGGGGCACTAGAAACATTAACACGGGAATTAGATGTATCTCCATTGGGTACTGTTGCTTGCACTAGGTTATGGGGCCCTAAAAACATTAACACGGGAATTAGATGTATCTCCATTGGGTACTGTTGCTTGCACTAGGTTATGGGGCACTAGAAACATTAACACGGGAATTAGATGTATCTCCATTGGGTACTGTTGCTTGCACTAGGTTATGGGGCACTAGAAACATTAACACGGGAATTAGATGTATCTCCATTGGGTACTGTTGCTTGCACTAAATTAGATGGTCAGGGGTGGTAGTCAAGAATTATTCATTAAGAAGAAGAAAAAATTGGATTGGCCACTTGATAAGAAGAAACTGCCTGCTGAAGGATGCTCTAAAGTCTAGATTGAATGCTCAACTAAAGGAAAGTTAGAGGCAGAAAAAGACATCAGATCATATACAACATTAAAATTAATGGATTGTATGTGGGTACAAAAAGGAAAGCTGAGTTAAGGAAAGAGCGGAGAATGCTGAGTTTGCAGTGAAAGACCTGCTCTCGGGCAGAACACTATGTGTGTATCCGTAAAAGATAGACATTTGCTGTCCTGGACTTTTTTTAGATGTTTTCAAATATGCAATTCTGTGTACATTAATCTGATGCATTTGTTATAGCTGAAGTAACGTAAGCCATTTAAGCGTCCAGAAAGCTACTTTTTTTTGGTGCACCTGTACCTTTTTTATTTTTATTTCTTTAGCTGCGGCTCTATAGTATGTCGGGTAATGTGTTATATACGTTAATTGTCCCTGAAAAATTCGAAATGATAAAAAATGCTTTCAAATCGGTCAAGTACCATAGTTTTTTTTTTTGGGTTCATACATACATAAGGACTTTATTAAACTAAAAGAAAGATACATACAATATTATTTACAAATATGGGTCGCACGGGCAGTAAGCCGTACGTGCTGTTGACAGTCCGTTACAATAAGTTGATGTTTGTATACTTAAAACAAAAAAAGAAAACACAATAATATTACAATTAGACCAATACAATTACATTATACATTAACTTAGTTATGTAGAATTATTAAGAATTAATGGTATTGCAATTTGTTAACATTTATTTATTCCTGAATAAGTGTTGTTCTTATTTTCCGCGTTTTGTCCAGAAATCTACCCAAGTTTATCCAATTTTCTGGGTTTACCAGTAACTCGTAGCATGTCAGTGTTTCACGATTTGAATTTAGAAATCTTTCCGGTAATAACTGACGCCTCCAATATTCTAAATCATTACATTTTCCTAATATATGTATCTCGTCTTGAAAGCTTTTCTGAGTTCATAAAGAACAGACAGACACTCCTTTCCATATAGGCTTATGTACATTTTGGTTTCCGTAACTTTGTTTGCATGGACACGTTTCAAACCACTGATAACAGCGAATAGTTTTTTTTAATTACTCACATACTAGGTTTTGTAAATAATCTTGTTGGCTGTGGGATGGCTGAACGGTTAATTTGAGGGAGCTTAAACCACTTAATTTGATTTAGACCAGAGGGCGGTGGAGGGTGTTTAAAGGTTTATATTGTAATATAAGAGAACGTAATGACAACCTTGTTGATATTAAAGTTGAACATTCCCTTGTTAACTAAACACAACTTTATTCTCTCTTGATCTCCAGTGAAAACAAACGAATACTCCAAGAAAATTAGATAACTTATTATATCTTCTATTCACGCGTTCAAACCGTGTGCAGTCCTGTGTATTTTCATCTTCTTCGTCCCTACAAGTTGTTTACATGAAAATATCAAGTCATTCTGTATCACATAATATTGTGTTAATCCAAATACTTTACAGACAGCAGAAACAAAAGGTACTTAATTTAAAAAAACGCACTCCAGTGTTGCATTGTCAGAATGAGTCCAGTTTATTGTCCCATCACAACAAGTTCTGTAACACACGTCTATTGACATCCAGACAAGATTGAACATACAATTATCAAACGTGTAGTTCGAAGGAATCTTTTCATTGTTTGCTATATTCAACGTAGGGTAGCCCGGTGCTAATTCGCACATTTCAAATTAAAAGTTATATAACCTTCGGGAAAATGTTTTCAAGGAAAATAAAATATATATTTATTATTACTGAGATATCAATAAATGTATACACAGTATTTAAAAACTCGTAAGTGTTAACACTAATAAACAAGAAATATAAATCTGACACATGACGTGGCTTAACATTATGAACTTAAGCGGGGCTACTTCGCACAGACAGGGGGCTATTCCGTCCACATCTTAACATTACAATCATTTACCGAAAGTGAATTGTTTATTGCCTAAGGCACCAAGACACACCTTATGAAAACATTTTAAACATCTCTGACATCTGATCCACTCTCCCATACATATTGATTTACCTTACACAACAAAAAAAGAACACGGCACATCATCTTCCTCCACATTCACTGTTGGCTGAAGTGGAAGTGGATCGTCTTCATATGATGAGGAATGTGCGTTTCTTTTATTTGTATGTCTTCTTTAATCCACTTCATGTAAACCCCTTTAGATTTATATGTGCGAACCGTCTGATAGTTTACTCACATTTTTATGAAAGAATAATATGTTAAGAAGTGTACGGAAGAGCCCCTGTTATTCTGTGCGAAATAGCCCCCATTTACTACGTTATAATAAAGCTGTATAATTTCATAACCACTTATAATTTCTAAATTTAATTAACTGACATGATAATTGCAAATGTTTACTATAAATTGGCACAGTAATTATTGGTTTACATCAATCTATATAAAAATTATAACTTAAACAGTGAGATGTATAAACTACTCAAGCAGGTATATGGCTCAAGTAATACATACCGTGGTTGACAAAAGCTTCTCTTACAACAACGTAGAACCTTTTTTTTGAAACAAACATATGACGACTGAATACCAGACAGACAGGGGTTGAAACGACGTGGTCATCCGTTCTTGAAAATTTCCAAGGGTTCTAGGAAGACACAAAATACTTAAAGTGTGCGAAAAAATCCCGTGTGCGAAAAAGTGTTGGAGAGTCAGTCAGTTCAAATAATGCTCTGACCTGTTCAGAATATTAAAAAGGAGGAGCTTTCTATAAAATGATAAACATAAGTAGATAAATATCGAGGTGAAACACGACTGTGTTTGGTTGTAAAACCAAATTCATTGAAACGTGATTGGCTATTGACTCCCATTTGGGACATGTTACACTTTACGTAAACTGCTCATTTAATGCGCGATTCATATGTTTGCGATTTTAATTGTATCTATTCCCACCTCTCCTTATCACGCTTTTATCACGACTATTGATATTAACGAATATGTAATAAAATATAAATTGTTGCAAAATTGATGACTTAACATTAAATGAGTTTTAGTAACTACGGTATCTTAAAATTCTATTAGAATTTTTACCCCAATAATTAAAAGTAGACATTTTCTCAGTAAATCTGTAACAATGATTGAATACTGGATCGTTGTATAATTTACTGGAAAGTTAAGATAACAGTTTAACAGCAAAGCACGCTGTGCATTTGTAACTTGTTTCGGGTTTACATTATATTAGGCCTAAAATATGGTTAATGTTGGGGAATATCTGTAGTGGAGCGAAAGAAGATGAAATGATGGCGTCCTACAGCCGGCCTGTATATGTTCGCTTTTCACGTATTGATCTCTCATGACTGATGTTCCACGCAGCATCGTGCCCACTTGATTCTGCAGTCTTATTCTAACCTATAATGTCTTATCTGTGCTTATATCCAGTAGGCCGTGTCAGTCTTCACTTGTTTGTTTTGTCTATATTCAACTGATATTAATTTTATTGTTGTTATGAAATTATTATTGAATGGCTCGTGGTAATGAAATAATTGTCTAATAGTTACCTTGACAACTGAAGAAAAAATGAAGAAAATAGCTACTGCAATAAGATAGGTAGACCCGGATTTCATTCAGAATTTTCGAATAGTGTTAACCGCGCAAAGGCTTTAAAGGGACCATTTAACTCATGCCCCAAATGGGAATCAATGACCAATCACGTTTCAATGAATTTTGTTTTTCAACCAATGAGTCGTGTTTGACCTCGATATTTATCTACTTCTGTTTATCATAAGTAATGCCACGAGTGATTTCCAAATTATCGATAAATTCACGACTCACGAAGTGAGGAGTGAATTTATCTAGAGAATTTGGAAATCAAGAGTGACATTTGTTAGGACTATTTAACGAATAAAATTAAGCTGTTTACTCACAAATCATTATTTAACTATAGTTATTTAAAATATTTATATATTTAATGTAAACGGCGATGTTTGAAAACAAATGAGAAACGATAGGTTCGCTCTTCATCTGCTTCTTTTGTTTATCACTGCAACCAGATCATACTATTTATTGCCAAAGGAACGCAATATTGTAAGAATGCTCTCTATTGGAGAAAAAATGAAACACATCAAACTGTACATTAATTCATTTCTGATGTCGTATGATGTAAATATGACAATTATATTTTTCTGGATTATTACCTGGGAAAAATACATTTAAGAAAGTGCAAACAGTGGTTTCTTTTTTTGGTGGTATAATCAGTGCCCTAAACCGACTCGAAAGACTATTACGTATAGAGACTTAAAACATATAGACAATGCAACCCTAATTGAAGAAGCTATGCAGATGCCGTGGCATTCAATATGGACGCTGCATTCTGTAGATGAAAAAGTTGAGACACTAAATGACTTTATACTACAATTATACAACAGACATGCCCCACTAAAAACTAAACTCGTGAAACGACGCCCTGCACCCTGGATGACTCTTTCAATTCGTAACTTGATGACTGATAGAGACGCAGCACATAAGAAATATAGACTCAACAAAACAGACACAAGTCTCACTCAATATAAACAGTTACGTAACAAGACAAATCAAGCTATAAGAAACGCCAAACTTAGACATTTATACAACCTAACAAATACCAATACTTCAGAAATCTGGAAAAACTTGAATAGAATGGGAATTGGGAGAAAAGACACACAGGTAGACAAATTACCTGTTTCCCTGGAAACACTCAATAATCACTTCACAGGTATAACTACTACTCCAAAGGATAAAGAACAAACAATAAATGAATTATCACTGACAAATCAACCCGACAGAGAACATTTCCACTTCTCATATGTTACAGACTACGACGTAAAGAAAGCCATAATGCGAATAAAAACCAAAGCAGAAGGAACTGACCGTATAAATATTACTTTACTGAATAAAATAATCGAAGCTATACTACCTACTATAACTCATATTTTTAACTCCTCACTACAAACTTCTACATATCCCTCATTGTGGAAACAAGCCCTCGTACGTCCACTGCCTAAAGTTAAAACGCCCTCAACCCCGAACGACTTTCGACCCATTAGCATTTTACCTACTCTTTCAAAAGCTCTGGAACGATTAGTCCATAAACAACTGACTGAATACCTAAATGAATACAACCTTCTAGATCAATTTCAGTCAGGCTTCAGGACAGGACACAATACAAATACTGCTCTACTAAATATTTGCGAAGACATACGCGAAGCTGCTGATAATCGAAAACTTACCATTCTTACATTACTGGACTTTAGTAAAGCATTCGACACGGTAGACTTGGACTTATTGTTGCATAAACTTAAAAACCTCTTACTCTCTGATAGTGCCACGAAATGGTTCAATTCCTACCTTCATGAGCGCCAGCAATCTGTTATAGGAAATCATACATTATGTTCTTCTTGGTCCTTCCGTAAAGCTGGGGTTCCACAGGGTTCGGTACTTGGACCTTTGCTTTTTTCAATCTACATAAATGACATATCTAACTCCCTAAAGCATTGCAAACATAATTTATTTGCAGACGACATGCAAATCTACATCCACACAGACAAATATTCACTAAATGACGCTGTTGCCAAAATTAACGAGGATCTTGACTCACTAATGACTTGGACAGTTAAATATGGACTGCAATTAAATCCTAAAAATCACAATCAATCATTATGGGTCATCAGAGACTATTATCTACAATTAACCTAAACACAGTTTCGCATGTGTCACTAAACGGAGTTCAAATCCCTTATAGTGAGACAGTAAAATTCTAGGAGTATTTATTGACAAAAACTTAAATTGGAATACACAAATAAACCATACATGCAAAATAGTCTTCTCAATAATACATTCATTAAATCGTGTACGAAATTGTTTGCCATTCGCCCTTAGGAAAATGTTAGTAGAAACACTTGCAATGCCCCATTTTGATTATTGTGACACTCTTTTTACAGACTTAAATATTATTTCCACTCAAAGACTTCAACGTGTTCATAATTCTTGCGCACGTTTTATTTGTGGTATTCGCAAATTTGTCCATGTTACACCGTCCCTGGAACAATTATCGTGGTTTCGTCTAAGAGATCGTAGAACTGTCCATTCCCTATCCCTTCTCTATAAAATACTTCACACATCATCGCCTAATTATTTATCACGCCGCTTCATCAGACTATCCGACACACATAATCTTGACACTCGATCCCATCAGCACATTGTCCTTTATATCCCACCTCATCACACTGTATATTATTCATTATCTTTTACGGTGTCACTTACCAAAACATGGAATTCCCTTCCACCCCTATGTCAGAGACTGTCAAACTATAACATCCTTCAAAAACAAACTAAAGAATTATTTAATAACAAACTAACTTAACACCTCACTGATAGTATTCTTTTAGCAATATTAATATATTTAATTATTTATGTAAATAATATTAAGAATAACAAATATTTTTATTTGTTTTGTTTTAAATATTGTATAATCGTAAAATTAGTTTTCTATATCTCATTATTTTCCTGTTTTTTATATACACTAGACAGGGACAATTTAATATGTCTTGCTTGTATACATTTTATTATTAGTTTTAGTCTTAATTTTAACTAATATTAACTGGTTGTATTATAGATCGTAATATGTATATTAGATATTATCTTTTGATCAAATTTTTACTTAGTGTTTAATATTAGAGTTAATTAAGATTGTTATATTCTTATGTAATATATGTTTGTCCTGGTGAGTGGAAGAGAAGGCCACATGGCCTTAACTCCACCAGGCTAAATAAATCTTAAATCTTAAAAAAAAAAATCAATTGCTACAAATGTTGACATGTATGCACTATATATACAATCTGGTAGCCGTATTTCTTATAAGCTCAGTCACTGCAAAATGACGGTCAGACCTGTTCAGAATATTAAAAAGGAGGAGCTTTCTTTAATATGGTAATTATAACACTGATAAATATTTCGTGAAACACGACTCTGATTGGTTGTAAAACAGAAATCATTGAAACGTGATTGGTCATTGACTCCCATTTGGGGCATGAGTTAAATAGTCATATTAAAGAAAGCTCCTCTTTTTAATATTCTGAACAGGTCAGATCATAATTTTGCCGTGACTAACTCTCCAACAAATACGTTAAATATAGCAAATAATGAACAGATTCCTTCGAACAACACATTTGATAATTGTGTGTTCAATAATTGTGTTCATAAATAATGATTTATTTATTTGTTTCCTAAAAAAGAATTAATAACCTATAATGTTCGTTATAATATATAGTTTGATGTGTTTCATTTCCCCCCCCCCAGTAGGGCGCATTATTAGAATAGTGCGATCTTATTTGGCAATAAATAATATGATCTAATTGCAGTGGATGAACAAAAGAAGCTTAATGAACGACGGCGTTTTGAAGACAAATCAGAAATGTGAGGTTATGTATATTCACTGCAACTTGATCATATTATTTATTGCTAAATAGTATCACAATATTGTAAGACTGCACCCTAGTGGAGAAATATTGAAACACATCAAACTGTATATTATAATCAACATCATAGGTATTAATTTATTTTTTAGTAAACAACTGAATAAAATCAAGAAATATGTTCATTATTTGCTATATTCAATGTATTTGTTGGAGAAAAATATTGCTCTGAGCTGTTCATAATATTAAAAAGGAGGAGCTGATAAAGGGAAATCGATGAAGAGCGAGATAAAACACGATTGTCGTTCGTTGTAAAACAAAATTCATTGAAACGTGATTGTCATTAACTCCCATTTGGGACATGAGTTAAATGGTCTTAATCATCATCCATGCAAGTATTAGGCCGTGTGGCCTGTTACGGTCTTAAAGAGGAATTTTCCATCCAGTGCTTTTTTGGGCGTCCCAGCGATGTTTCGCCTTGGGGGCAGTAGCGAAGTATGGCTTTTGGAATTCTATGAGACGGCATTCGTTGAAGATGGGCTTTCCAGTTGTTCTGGTAGTTTTGTATATGGTGAAGAATGGGTTCTACATCCAGCTCTTCCATAATTTCCTCATTTCTTTATGACCCCACTTTGTGTAGCCTGCTGTACGGCGCATAAATCGCATCTCATTTGCTGTGTTATTCGGCTTTCATCTCTTCGTATTGTCCATGCTTCACTACCATATCTTAATACCGGTCTTGCGAGAACCTTATAAAGCCGTAATCTTGTGTTCTTCTGTACTAAAGAGGGTTTCATTATACTGTTAATTATCCCCGTTGTTTTTGTAAAATTTGTGATTTTCTTTGATATATCAGTTTCATCTTGAAATGTTAAATTATAACCCAAATAATTAAATTTATTTACTTGTTCTAAAATTTCATCATCCAAAGAATTTTGCTAGGTATAGGGTATTTCCCAGAAAAGGCCATCACTTTAGTTTTCTTTGTATTGATTTGCATATTGTACCTTTTTGCAATTATATTAAAATTATGTATAGAATACTGTAAATCTGTTTCTGTTGGAGCTATTAATACCAAATCATCTGCAAAAAGCAAAGAGTGTAAATAGACGATAGAAAGTGATAAAAACTTACAAGGACTATATAACAAAGTGTTTTGTTACGTATACCCACAAGAAGATTTAGTTCTCCTGCCCTCTCATCGTCCAATAAATACCAACGAGGAAATTGTTTGTATATGATCAGTTACAAGAAATAGCCTCCCTAAATCTTTATTTATAATCGTGAGACCCTTGAATGTCTTAGGTTCCGTCTAGGATCTTATTATTGTCTCGTATTCTTGTGTCATGTACAGATGCAAACTAATATTAAACATAGGCCTATAATGTATAAATGGATTGCGCACAAATGTGCAAAGGCGATAACACAGCTAACAACCACTAACACTTTAACTTTGTCTTGCGTAATCACAAATTGTTTTTATTCTTTGTGTACATGTTTCGATGTGATATCTTCCGCATTTCTGTTCACACACTTCGCATATGCATGACATCTTCGGATCATGGAATGTTTTATCTCTACACATTAGGTGGTGGAATTCATCTTGTGATGACGTGTCGTATCTGGAAATTTGCTTCTGTCCAGTTCCTGTCTATCATCGCTCCGGTGTTGAAGAATTCCGGCCATACTTCCTCTCTTTTCCTGTGTAGTCTTTGTAGCGCATGTTCATAGGGTTCCGTGGTTGGTAGTAGGAATGCTGTTTTGAAGTCCTCGATAAGGAAAGTCTCCCTTGCCAGTAGGTACACTAGACGGGGCTTCTTGTCGTTTTTGATACTCATATTGCTCTTCTTATGTAAGTAGCTTTCACTTTTTCCAGTGTGTTCAGATTAGCTTCTGTAAGATGTGGCCATATGATTTCCATCCCGTAAGTTATTATTGGGAAGATCTTTGCATTGAATAGTTTCATCGCTGATTCTAGGCTCAGAGCTGGTGTATATTGCGTAGCCTGTATCAGTTATAATGAAATGGTGAAAAATTACAAAACATCTCATTGAGGTTTATTGGCGATGGGATTTGAAGTATGGACTGGCTGAATAAGTTTCAAACGCTACTGTCTTTCAGTTTTGGTTTTAATATGTTACAGTCTTCCTTGCAAAACTAAAAGAGATTATGGATTGTGACCTATTTTGACCACTCGTTCTAGAAACTCTTTTCATGGAATTCCGGAGAAATATGGCGATTATTGAAGTATAAAATTTGAAATAGCAGAGACATGTGAAAAACGTTAATAAAGCAAAGTCCGCAATATTGTGTCATTGTTCAATGTTCTTGGAAGATGTCTCCTGTTATATTCTAAAAGTAATACACGTGACGTAACATAGGAGCAACAACCTTAGAATTTTTACAATCATCAACTGTTTATCTGGCATTTTACCCGTGTAAGAGATAACAATGTGGTCAGTGGTGGGACTCATTAATAAATTCTAATCTTACACAGAATTAGAAAATAGGTTTCTTCACTTTGAAAACGTAACTAATTCACTGCCACTATCGAACCCGTGGGTCCATGGCCGCACGGACATAAGCCCTCCATACATCCCTATCCCGAGCTAATGTTTTCCAATCATTCCCTGTATAATCTACTTCCCTCAAACCATAGTTAATGTTATTCTCCCACCTCATTATTGGTCTGCCAACTGGTTTTCCTTCTAGTTTTCCTACAAGAAGCTTCCATACACGTCTTTCATTCCCCATACGTGCAACATGTCCTGCCCATCTCAGTCTACGAGACTTAACTGTTCTCATTATATCTGGCTTCCTATAAAGACCATGTAATTCACTGTTATGTAATCTTCTCCATTCACCTGTCTCTTCATCACTCTTTGGTCCAAAAATGTTTCTAAGGACTTTATTCTCAAATACTCGTAATCTCCTTTCCTCCATGTTTCACATCCATATAATATAACTGGTAGAATAATCTTAATATATAAAAATTACGTGTCACGTTGTTTGTCCGCGATGGAATCCTAAACTACTGAACCGATTTTAATACAATTTTGCACACTGTGTGCAGTTTGATCCAACTTGACACCTACGGTTGTTTATAACTAAATGTATTGTCGCATTATTTTTTATTGCAAATTATTTGTTTATTATTTAACAACGAGTTATAATTATCTGTGAGTTCCATACGATTCTAACAGATGATGGTGTAAGGTAATTGGTTTATTATTTAACCAGGTGGCTGTGCTTTTGTTGCAACCCCGAATTTCAATTGAATTACAAATATTGATTATTTCATAATTTAAGTGTGTTTGTTTTTATTTTATTTTCTATATATTTTATTAATTATATTAATATTAAGTATTAGTTTTAAGTAATCTGGCTGAAAGACAGCAACTTAATTTAAATTTAACTGGACCGAGAAGGAACATTGAACAATATGGCGGATCAGTTCTAGAGACCATGAATGATAAGATATCAAGTGAATTTCCGCAAATTGGTATAGGCCTATGTGACATAAATCTTACATTTAAGAAGAATGTCAATTTAAAAACATATGAAGGTCCTAAGAAACGGAATAACAGAACTGTAAGTAAGTCTGTTAGTTATAATAATATGCCTAATATTACAGAAACAATCTCCATGCCTCAATTAAATGAAAAACAAGATGGCTATAATATATCACAAGATGATATTACTATACAGAGACTTCTTGATGATGATGAGAATCCAAACTGCCAACAAGTTCGTAGAAAATAGACGAAAGTATAATGAAATCAGCAAGCCTCCTCAAAATATTCCATCAATAAATGTATATAATCCTTATGATACACTTATGGGTGATACTGAGAATCTAACAGCTTCTTATCCTTTTCACTGCTGAGATATTTCCAGCCTTTAAAACCCTCCTTGCTCAATGCAGGGAGAAATATGGAAAAAGTTTATTTAGGTTCATAAGAGATGGCATTATATGCCTGCTTAGTTTGAAAGCAATGCAATACGTATTATATAACTTGCAGGCGTTTGGAGTTAAGAATGGATATACACACCCATAGCACGGCAAGCATTTTCTTTGCAAACGGATATACCCGTTCGTAGCAGTGTAAAGGTTAATACCATTGGATAAAATCGAAGATCGTTGCTTAGATATATATACTATATATTGTGGTTCTGAAATCAGGTAACAACTTCAAATAAGATTAGTTTTTATCACTTACCGAAGTGAAGCTGTGTAGCGTGGTCCAGCATCGTCAAGTACATTCAAAGTAATGGTGCAGTACAAAAGGCAGATTGGATTTTGGGGGCAATTCAGTTATCCGGAATTGGGTAGCTGGCTAATAAAAGTGCCCCATTACGTTGTAACTGCCGAAATAGAAGCGTTTTGCGTTAGTAATTCAGAGCTCCGCAGGAGGGCAGCTGTTATGTCTCCGGCTTAACAATGTACCCGTATCTTATGTGCTCATCGCTGTCCACTCTACTGATCTCTACATGAAACAAGCCTGTATCCACATGATCTCGTTTATAAACAGGGTTGTTTATTTACCATCTAACTGAGATTTTCCACAGAATTAATACTGCATTTGTGTTTTAACTATTGCTTTGATATTTTTTTGTAGATTTCCTTAAGTTATCGTTAGGTCTGGTAAAATGTTATGTATCTTATATCAGTGTAATTATTTATTATTATTATTATTATTATTATTATTATTATTATTATTATTATTATTATTAGCATTATTCTCAATTCTGGAAATGCGTGCTATTATGCATTTTAGAGACGTTTGATGCCCCGACTCCTTTCAAAAAAACGTTAAATTGAAAATATATAAAACTATTATTCTACCAGTTATATTATATGGATGCGAAACATGGACTCTTACTTTAAGGGAGGAAATGAGATTACGAGTTTTTGAGAATAAAGTACTTAGGAAAATTTTCGGACCAAAGAGAGATAAACAGACAGGCGAATGGAGAAGACTACATAACAATAAACTACATGGTCTTTATAGGAAGCCAGATATAATGAGAACAGTTAAGTCTCGTAGACTGCGATGGGCAGGACATGTTGCGCGTATGGGGAATGAAAGACGTGCATGGAAGCTTCTTGTAGGAAAGCCTGAGGAAAAACGCCCGGTTGGTAGACCAAGAATGAGGTGGGAGAATAACATTAACTGTGGTTTGAAGGAAGTAGATTATACAGGGAATGATTAGAAAGCATTAGCTCAGGATAGGGATGTATGGAGAGCTTATGTCCGCGCGGCCATGAACCTACGGGTTCGATAGTGTTAGTAAGTTTTTTTTTTTCTCCTGGATTTGTTCCACTATATATATTGTTATGAAGGGTTGGTATGAAGTCTCCAATTAAGTTTTGTTATTCTGCTGAGCATAGCTTATTTATTAGATGAATGAATGTCTGATATATAGGGCTGAAAAAAAGTATTGGTATCAGGATATTTTATATACATATTGTTTACAAAATGCGTGTCTTTGAGGAGCGTCTCCACTGCCTGCTCGGAGCGGAGAGTGTGTATGTTCAGTAATAAACATATGGTTGAATCAGAATGCCGAAACAATAATTATGCAAAGATGAGTCCATTCCTACACAAAGCGGACTGTACTAGAAGTCTGTTCCGAGGAGCGCGTGTCAACGTGCAGTTTGTAAACATAGCGGTCTAAGTACGATACAGTCTGGCCTATAACGTATACTTGTTTTCAACCCAACTGATATGCTCTGTATGTGTTTTCTGAAGTTTAATGTCTCGTCTAATTATAAATTCTCATAGATTTTAGTTGATTTACTTGCTCGAGGCCTTTGTATTTAGGTAGATTTTTATCAGTTAATTACGGGTGCTCCCCTTTTTTTATCTATCTATCTTCGGGTTTTTACAGCTGGTGCCGTCTTCCTGTGCCAAACCTCCAAACCCTACGACCTTGGGCATCTTCAATGTTTAGCCCTCTTCCTTGTGCTGCTATCCTCGTGTTTTCCTTCCATGTTAACTTTGATCTCCCTCTTTTTTTCTTTCTGGTTGGTTCGCATTGATATAGTAGTTTTTTGCCATCGCTCATTTTCCATTCTTAAAACATGTCCTAACCAATTTAATTCTTTCTGAATTCTTTTAATTATGCTTTCTTCTGCTTCCATTATGTTTCTAATTTCCTTATTTGTAACGTGTTCAAATTTTGGCTTCTGGCACTTCTACGTAAATAATCCATTTCTAGAGCTATTAGTCTATTCTTGTACTACTTATTGATTGTCCATACCTCACTTCCTTATCATATTATTATTATTATTATTATTATTATTATTATTATTATTATTATTATTATTATTATTATTATATTCGGCCGCGGTGGACTAGTGGTTATGCTCCTTGCCTCTGGTCCCAAGGGTCGCGGGTTCAAACCCGGCCGGGGTCGGTGGATTTTTTAGGACGGAAAACCCCAAGGAGCAAGTCCTCCGGGAGGGACTTTAAGCCGTGGGTCCCGAGTCTGAAGATTTTCAGGCTCGTAAAAGATCCTTAAGCCTGAATGAAAAGGCCTCTAAGAATTTTCCCGTCCTAGTACTACCTTGGTTTCCTAGATGTCAGTATGAGGCGGAACGCTGACCACGTACCACTCAAAAATGACATCTATACGAAAACAAGTGTAACTAAATTTGTATGGTTCAAATTCTTCCCTGTAGGGGGAGAGCGCCTAAATCTCTGTAAAGGGAAAACATGGGCTTACAATACAATTATTATTATTATTATTATTATTATTTCGTACTATTTATATTATAATGGATATGGTTATTATTATGGGGGCACGCCGTAGCGTAGTGGTTAAGGCACTGAGCTACAAGTCGGAGGGTCGAGGGTTCAAGTCCCGTTGGGGTCAGGATTTTTAAACTGACCCAAACCCTCTGGTGGCACTATGGCCCTGGGGTCGACTCAGCCTCTAACGGAAATGAGTACCAGGCGCTTGTTCTGGGGGTAAAGGCGGCCGTCACGCAGGGCTGACAACCCGGCTGGCATAAAATGCCGATTGTCTAGAAAAAGTGGGAGCCTTAACCTCCTACTACCCCAAGGGCCTCCGGGCCTGTTGTGGGATTTAAAAAAAATGGTTATTATTATTTCTTGTGTAGAGAATTACTTTATACATTTCCATGTTGTACTTTTATTTAGTTTTTAATTTTAAAATGGGTAATAACATATTATTTTCTTTTTGTTTTCAGGTAAGAAAGTCATATTATTGAAATATTCGTATCTGTAAGTAGTGTCACTTATTTATGTTATTGCTCTAAATTCGAACGTTAAAGCGACTGTTCATATTTACCCCGCAGCTGTTGAATTTGGTGTAATTAGCAAATTTGTTTTACCTCCAATCAGAGAAATTCTGACCGAGCAAGTGTAAGCTATGATATAGGCCTATATATGTTATTACTCTCAATATCTCATAGCAAATCTGCCCGAGGGCAGGTCTTTCACTGCAATATTAGCATTTTAATGCTATGCTTTGCAGTTTTACTAAGGAATTACAGGTGTGGTAGCCTCCCATTGCTTTGCACACCGGTGAAGGATGATGATAACGATAAGGATGATGATGAAGGCCGGATGATTTTCGGGGACCGTTGGGCCCTAAGCTTCCTGACATTTGTCTTACAGGTGAGGAAAAAGCCCGAAAAGAACCTCACCCAGGAGCCTGTCCCGACCGGACATCGAACCCAGGCCCGTTGCGTGACAAGGCAGCACGCTATCTCGAAACCACAGCGGTAGACAATCTCAAATATATTAAATAAATAATACTTATATTTTATCTTCCGATTATAACAATGTTCTGATTCACTCCAACTATCACAAGAATATTCCACTGCTGTGGTCTCGAGTTAGTGTGCTCCCTTGTCACGCAGCGGGCCAGGTTTCGATCCCCGATCGGGGCAGTTTTCTGGGTGATGTCTTTATCCGGGTTTTTCCTCACCTGTAAGACAAATGTCAGGAAAACTTTAAGGCCCAATCGGTCCCCGAAATCATATGGCCATCCATCATTACCATCATCAACCTTCACCGGTGTGGAAAGCAACGGGAAGCTACCACACCTACAATTCCCTAGTAAAGCTGCAAGCATAACATGAAAATGCTATGATTGCAGTGAAGGACCTGCCTTCGGGCAGAATTACTATGGATGGATCACAAGAGTTGCATAAGAACTTACTTTAAGCCTTGAAAAGTGAGAATAGTTTGGGATAAATCGTAGTAATTTTGATAGCTCCTGGATTTAAACTCGGGACATCTCGAATATGAGTATAACTCTGAAGAAGTATTTTAGTAAGATCTTCATTATGCCACTCGTTGTGGCGACAATTTTGAAGAAGTAATTCTTTTCCCATATTGTGGCGATATTTTGAAACAGCAAACTCTCGTCATATCTGATGATGTAATATTTTGAAGGATTTGTGTCCCAAAAAAAAATTACTGGTTCAGGTTGGGTTTAATTTTCGGTAGAGCTGGATTCTCTTCTCAAGGTCGAAGTTGGTATACAAGATAGGGAAACACTTTAAAAATCACCAATAACTGATTCATGTAGAAATAGTTGTAAATTTATTTACTATTTAATTTCCCAGCAGATCAAGAGAATATAGGTGGTATTATTCTTCACCGTCAATTAAAATTAAATTATTTTTTTTTCTTGAATCAAATATCACATTTTATCAGCAGAGCTGTTATTGCTTCTATCCTTGTTGAAAGTTATATGCTGACTGACTAGAGTAATTCTGTTATAATTTTAAAGAACATTATTACATCACATGATTTTATATTTAAATTCTATTGGTTAATGGTCCATTAAATACCAGGTTTAAATTTGATTTGTCGAATCAAAAAGTTAATTGTTTTAACATCCAATCAGAATTTAGCATACTTTTATTTAAAAATGTTAAGTTAACCAGGTGTTCCTATTACAGTTATAACAGAAAGCTTTATATTTCAGACAACAATGACTTAAGACACAATTTTAAAAGCATTATTTAGAAAGACTGTTATATAATACAATTTCTTTAATTGTTACTGAGACATTTTTATTCAACAATGAACAACAATTAATTATTTAGATGTTTTTCTTTATTTAAGTTATATTTAAATATTAAAATTATTAAATTTTTTATTTATAAATATAAAATTATTAAATTTTTTATTTATAAATATAAAATTAACTTTAACTTTCATATTTATTATGATATTAAAATCCTGCTACAACTCGCTGATATAAATAATATTTCCGGTTTTCTACAAGTTAAAGGACATATAGGTATTCACCTATATAATATGGAGTAACGCCATTTATTTAATAACATCAATATTTTTAAGAATGTTAGAGTAATGTAATGCAGCAGTGTTGAAAGTGAACTAAACGGTAAATAAGGAACTAGATCCATTAAAATTGTGTTTGCAGTTGATCTTGTGGCGGTTGATTGGATAATAATGAGGTTTTCACTACGAAGGAAGTTGTTCAAGATTCATTAAAGTAGAAGGTTTGTTTATGTTTCCAATATGCTTCACTGAACACGTCTCTTTGATTTATATCAATTCTCTGAACGAGTTGGCTCAGGTTATAGGTCCGCGGTTGAAATTCTGGTGCTGACCTACTTTTATTACGGTATACACAATCTACTAGATACAACCGAAGATCGTGGGCACCGCAGGATATTTAATACAGAGGAGAAACTGCGTACAGTGACACCTAAAAATGTACGATGTACTACAATGAGCAAACTACAATGGTAGCGCTGTTTCGTAGTAACAGAATATGTAACTAAATAAAACAAATGCAAGGCACAAGGCATGTTCACTAGAGATTATGGGAAATTAGCCATTTTGTAAATTGAATTTTTTAACTGCCATCTTTTCGTTCTATGTAGACGGTACTGTAAAAAATATATGTTATCGAAAGTTAAAAATCATTACTTAGATTTTATTTTACTCTAATTTGTAAGTAAATTCAAACTTGTTTACGTTTTTAATGCTAATCTATTTTCAAAGACTATTTAACTCATGCCACAAATGCTAGTCAATGACCAATCACGTTTCAATGAATTTTGTTTTACAACCAATGACAGTCGTGTTTCACCTCGCTCTTTATCAGCTCCTGCTTTTGTGATAAAGAAAGCTCCTCCTTTTTAATGTTCTGAACAGGACAGAACATTATTTTTCTCCAACAAATACATTGAATATAGCAAAGAATAAACAGATTCCTTGATTTTACTCAGTTGTTTGCTAAAAAATAAATGAATAACCCGTAATGTTGATTATGAAATATAGTTTGATGTTTCATTATTTCTCAATTTGGGTGCACTCTTACAATATTGCGATCTTATTTGGGAATAAATAATATGATCTAGTTGCAGTGAATGAACATAACCTCACATTTCTGATTTGTTTTCAAACATCGCCGTTTACATTAAATACATACATATTTTAAAATAACTATAGTTAAACAATGGTTTGTGAATAAACAGCTTAATTTTATTCGTTAAATAGCCCTAACAAATGCCACGAGTGATTTGCAATTTATCATAAGTAATGCCACGAGTGATTTCCAAATTATCGATAAATTCACGACTCACGAACTGAGGAGTGAATTTATCTAGAGAATTTGGAAGTCAAGAGTGGCATTTGTTAGGACTATTTAACGAATAAAATTAAGCTGTTTACTCACAAATCATTATTTAACTATAGTTATTTTAAAATATTTATATATTTAATGTAAACGGCGATGTTTGAAAACAAATGAGAAGCGATACGTACGCTTCATCTGCTTCTTTTGTTTATCACTGCAACCAGATCATACTATTTATTGCCAAAGGAACGCAATATTGTAAGAATGCTCTCTAGTGGAGAAAAAATGAAACACATCAAACTGTATATTAATTCATTTCTGATGTCATATGATGTAAATATGACAATTACATTTTTCTGGATTGTTACCTGGGGAAAAAATACATTTAAGAAAGTGCAAACAGTGGTTTCTTTTTTTGGTGGTATAATAAATTGCTACAAATGTTTTTATATTACCTCTTCATGCACTATATATACAATCTGGTAGCCGTATTTCTTACAGGCTCAGTCACTGCAAAATAATGGTCAGACCTGTTTAGAATATTAAAAAGGAGGAGCTTTGTTTAATATGGTAATTATAACACTGATAAATATTTCGTGAAACACGACTCTGATTGGTTGTAAAACAGAAATCATTGAAACGTGATTGGCCATTGAGTCCCATTTGGGGCATGAGTTAAATAGTCTAGAGAATTTGTTTTTGCAAAGTGTGACATAAGAGACTCAATGGACAAAAGCAAACTCACCGCAATAGTCCTACTCGACTACAGCAAAGCCTTTGACACAGTAGATATAGACTTAATGCTAGCGAGACTAAAGACACTACATCTGTCGGAAAACTGCCTTGATTGGTTTGCATCTTACCTCACTAATCGTCAGCAATCAGTTTCTGTTAATAATCGCATTTCTTCCTGGCGCTTGGTGAGGAAAGGGGTACCTCAAGGCGGCGTCCTCGCCTCCTTCTTCTCTTCTCGATTTATATTAATGACGTGACCAAGAAACTACAAAACTGCAAGCATCATCTTTACGCCGACGACCTACAGATTTACACACACTTTAGGCCTGACGAAATTAATGAATGTATTGACAAAGTAAACACTGACCTCAGGCATATATCTTTATGGTCCAGACAATATGGGCTGAAACTAAATGTAAACAAAACGCAAGCAATAATTATCGGACATCCAAGGCTATTACACCTCATAAACAATGGCAATATGCCGGCTGTCATATTAGATAATGAACAAATTCCTTATACGACGTCGTTAAACTTGGGATTTTACTTAGATTCTAATTTAAAATGGCATGAGCAAGTAAAACAAACATCTAAAAGGATCTTCTCCATAATGCATTCTCTAAAGCGACTTAAACATTTTCTTCCTACAACTCTTAAAAGAATTTTAATCCAAACTTTAGTGATGCCGCATTTTGACTACTGTGACGTTCTACTAACTGACATAAGTGACGGATTGTCGGACAAACTGCAGCGTGTCCATAATATGTGTATCAGATTCATATTTAATGTTCGAAAATACGATCACATTTCTCCATTATTCCACGAATTGTCATGGCTACATCTAAAAGAGAGAAGAAAATCGCACTGTCTAATTCTCCTATTTAAGATCCTACATACCTCGAATAAATCTACTTGCTCAATTGAAGACACGGTAAAACGCGTCTTGTCCGACTCGCTCCAAGACAAGCAGTTGCTGCAGGTGTTGGCAACAATGATTAAGAACGAAGTTGTGGCGGAACTTCAAAAAACTATAGAAAACAACACTATAGTGATTGAAAACCTTAAAAAAACAATCGAAGATAAAGATAGTGTGATAAGAAATTTACAGACAAAAGTGGATGACTTAGAGCAATATCAGAGACGACAGTGTTTACGTGTTTTCGGGGTTGAAGAAGTGGCCGGGGAGGACACTGACATTAAGTCAATAGAAATAGCTCAGAAAATCGGTGTGGATCTCAATATTACTGACATTGACAGGAGCCATCGTGTTGGTGTACGAAGAGAAGATAGGCCGCGCCCTATTATTATAAAATTTACTAGTTACCGCAAAATAAGAGAGATGTTCGTAAATAAGAAACAACTCAAGGGATCGGGTATAACAATCCGAGAAGACTTAACAAGAATGCGCCACCAACTATTGAGAGACACTATTGAAAAGTTTGGTGTACGCAATGTCTGGACATTGGACGGTGTTATATTCGCTAAAGTTGGTGAATCAAAAAAGCGTATCACCAGTGCTAGTGACCTGTGTTAATTTAAGCCTTTAGCGTATTATAGGGTATGTTTATTTATATCATATAATTTAAAAACTATTTAATTATTCTATATCTTATTTTTAATATATATCAACTTTTTTTTCAATAATTCTTAAATTAATAATTAAGCTATAGCAATTTCTCTAGGCTAATTAGGTTAACATTTACTTTATTTTCTTAGAATAGTCCAATTGATTTTATTATTACTAATATTTATTTTTCTCTGCTCCTAATAGTGTGTTAATTCAGTTAAAATTTTCATTATTTGTAAAAGTTGGTACAATTGATCTTCCAAGTTTTAGTCAAATATTTGAAGTCCCTGACCTGCTTTCAACACGACCATCCCCCAGGCAAATTCCTACCCTTTCTTCAAATGACAATGCCAATGAATCCTCACATTCTTCTCACCCCACCACTGCCTACCTGCTAAAAGAATGTTTTTCTCCTCGTTCAACTACTCTTAAAATCGCCCATATTAATGCTCAAAGCATTCTGCCTCACATTCATGAAATTCGACATTTATTTTCCGAGATTTCTCTGCATGCGATCTTAATATCTGAGTCCTGGCTTAAACCTTCCCTTCACTCCTCACTTGTTGATATTGACGGGTACACCCTCTGTCGCAATGATAGACTAGGGAAAAGAGGTGGGGGAGTTGCGATGTATATCAAATCGAACTTAGAGCCCAAAGTCATTCTTCACTCCTCCCCTGATTACAATGCACGACCAGAATTCCTCTTCATTGAAATTTCAGCTAGTTTACAGAGATGTCTCCTGTGTGTGGTGTACAAACCTCCGAAAGTAGAGTATCTTAGTGACATAGAAACACCCTTATTAAGTTTACTGCCGCATTATCAGCATGTTATAGTAATGGGCGACTTTAACTCTAACTTACTTTCTTCCTCATCTTCATCATCAGAACTACTGGCATTATTTCACGCATGCAATATGTATGTCTTGCCTTTACAACCAACTCATCACACACGTCGACGACTGATACATTAATAGACATCATAGCCACGACAAATTCACAGAAAATTATAAACTACGGACAAATATCTGCCCCCGGCATATCAGCCCATGACGTCATATATATCGAATACTCTCTCCAGTGTCCTAGGACTCGTCCTAAATTATTAACGTATTGAAATTTAAAAAATATTAACCAGCAAGCTCTAATTTCAGACGCTATCGACATGCCGTGGCATGATATTTGGACGCTACGCACAATTGACGAAAAATTGCTTAAATTTAACAATATGATATTAGAACTTTACGACAAACATGCCCCCTTGAAGACTAGACGAATTACTAAATCCCCAGCTCCCTGGATGTCCCACGAAATTCGACTACTGATGGCTGAGAGGGATGCTGCTTTTCGAAAATATAGACGGGACAAAAGTGACGCTAACTTAAGACAATATAAGACATTAAGAAACAAAACGAATCAAAACATTAGGAACGCTAAGTTGCGGTATGCTCATAGTCTCATTGATCCAAACACAAATGCAAGTGATATGTGGAAACGTATTCGATCAATGGGCCTACGGCAGCCGACAACCAAAGGAGAGAGCATTAACATATCACTGGACGATCTAAACCAACATTTCACATCATATGCCACACTTAACATAAACACTACGACCAAACAACAAACTATAGATGAGCTCCTATCCACACCTACTCCTTCCCGAGAAAAATTCTTCTTTTCCTATATAATGCCAATCGACGTTAAACTATCCCTGGACCGCATTAGAACTAAAACACAAGGTATAGACAATATAAGTATCGACTTTTTAAAGAAAATACTCCATGTCATACTGCCAACTGTAACCCATATATTTAATGCCTCAATTATGACCTCAACTTACCCCGAACTCTGGAAAAAAGCTATAGTCAGACCAATTCCTAAAATTAAATTACCTGTAACACCAAACGACTTTAGACCAATCAGCATCCTCCCAGTCCTATCTAAGGCCTTGGAGCGCATTGTTCATGGACAATTAACTGATTACCTTAACACTCATAACATACTCGACCCACACCAATCAGGTTTTAGGACAGGCCATAGTACGGCAACCGCACTTCTTAAAGTTACCGAAGATGCGCGTGAAGCAATGGACAGTGGCCACATGACAATATTTACACTCTTGGACTTCAGCAAAGCTTTCGACACTGTTGACACTGACATATTAATAGCAAAATTACGCGCTCTGAATCTTTCGGACAATGCTGTTAACTGGCTTGGATCCTATCTTCATGGTCGCCAGCAATGTGTATCCAATGCAGAACTTTCCTCATCCTGGCTATCACTGAAGGGTGGCGTCCAACAAGGTTCAGTGTTAGGACCACTTCTGTTCTCTATCTATGTTAACGATATATCCACTAGACTTACCTATTGTCGATATCACCTATACGCTGACGATTTGCAAATTTACATTCACTCCCATCCTGACGATGTACATGACACACTAGACAAATTAAATAGTGACCTAGACTCAATTTCCCAATGGTCGAAGAAACATGGACTTAATCTAAATACTGACAAGACACAGTGCATAATTATAGGACATCGGCGAATCCAAAGCATTAATAAATTACGAAAATATCCCTACCATTCTCCTAAATGACAAAAATATCCCCTACAGCTCAGTAGTAAAAAATCTGGGTATCTATATGGACCAACACCTAGACTGGAAAATCCAGGTGAATAATACCTGCAAGAAAGTGTTCTCAATTCTTCACTCCCTAAATAGTTTTAAAAACTTCCTTCCTACAAAATTAAAACAAATACTTGTACAGACTCTTATAATGCCACACTTCGACTACTGCGACATATTACTGACTAATCTTACAACTGATCTATCCGACAGACTACAGCGTGCTCATAATGCGTGCATTCGATTTATATTCAATCTCCGTCGTTATGACCACGTGTCTCCTTCATTTCAGGCCTTATCATGGCTACGCCTAAATGACAGAAGAAGTTTACATTCACATACCTTACTATTCCAAATTCTGCACACATATTTACCAACTTATTTAACAACACGTTTTCAAACATTTATCGGCTCATCACAATTTAGGAACAACATCACAAGACTCTTCATTACTTTTGATACCACAACACAGGACCTGTCTGTACTCTGAATCTTACACAATATCTATGGCTAGAGCATGGAACTCACTTCCCAGTCATGTCAGGGACTGTCAATCGCTATCATTATTTAAATCCAAATTAACTGATATCTTAAGTTCGACACAATGTAAACATTAACTACATAACAACTATATAGAGCATTCTATTAATAATCATGTAGGAAGCTACTTACTTTATTTTATATCATTTTAATTTTATTATATTCTATGTTTTTGTTAGCATTAGCTAGTATTAGATCCATCATCATTGTATTTTGTTTAGTCTGTATTTTAATATCTTAAATTTGTAATATGTACGTAATTTTTGTATAATTTTACTATTCGCTGGTTGAGTGGAAGAGAAGGCCTTATGGCCTTAACTCTGCCAGCTAAAATAAATCATTATTATTATTATTATTATTATTATTATTATTATTATTATTATTATTATTATTATTCCCAATTATTTATCATCCCGTTTCCAGTATCTGTCCGCCAACCATAACTTAAACACAAGCTCACAACATAGTCTCTTACTTCATATCACGCAACCCTAGGACATACCTCCTATCACTCCATTTCATATAACCCATCTCCACTTCTCGCAACTGGCATTCCCTACCACAAGAAATAAGGGGCTGCCGGACATTGGCATCTTTTAAAAGAAATCTAAATTTATATTTGCTCTAAACTCGACTTCATTATTATCCAGTGTAAGATATATATATATTAATTGGTGTTTCCCGTATAATGTATCATATTTTATATTATTATTATTATTATTATTATTATTATTATTATTATTATTATTATTATCGTATCATTATTGTTATTACCCTATAAAATGTTGTTTGTACATGACATTTACATTGTTACATTTATTGTATCTTTAAGTGTTTATAATTAGTATAGTGTATATCTATATTTGTCGAATATTTATTTGTATTTGTGCTGGTTGAGTGGAAGAGAGGGCCTTATGGCCTTAACTCTGCCAGAATAAATAAATTATTATTATTATTATTATTATTATTATTATTATTATAAAATTTCAGTGAATTGCGCGAAGAAGTGCCATGTTTCACAGCACGTACACACTGCAAAACATGAGTATGCTCTTTGTAAAAAGGCAAAACAAGTTCCAAAATGATCTGATATCTTCGTATGCTATTGATAGCATATGTTTATATTCTTTACGTTAGGCTATAAAATTTTATGTTGTCCATTTTTTGTAAGAGCCTATTTTGATTTTTGAGTGCCTATATTAATGATTTTTAGTGTAATTTTGCCTGCCTATTTTAAACTTTTTAAGTGCCTAACATCAGGACTCTACGATGAAGTGGCTGCTTTTAGTGCAAGTTTTTTTTTTCGATCGTTTTCCTTCAAAACTAATGAGAACCAAGACACTTTCTCAAATTTATCAGATTTTGGCATAAAATGTATAATGAGTGCTGTCAATGGGCAGTATTCTCCTAACAAGTTATGTCTTTTAACAAATTTACTTATTGTCTTTTCAAGATAGATTGTAAATTAGCAATAAAGTTATTAAAAAAATTATCAGCACTTGGATTTTAAATCTAAGACCTTCCAAATACGATTCTCAAATGTTACCCCGGGGTGAATTCGCTTTGTCCTGGGAAATATGTTTCAGATATTACAGAAGTGGCGATTAAATTAAGATGGATACACACGATGTTTATATTTAATTTACTTTTAATGTTAATCACTTCAGTGTCTCAGAAGACATAAAGTCAGTTTTATTGCGACATAAAAAACCAGGTCGATTTTGTTGGAGTTTTCTATGCGGTTCGAGGTTAAACTCTATCGATAGCGCCCTAAAGTAAGGAATAAAGTCGATAGTAAACTGTGGCACTATGTAATATTTAAGTGTCTGCGGGTCATCAACAACCCAGTTTTATACACAACAAACACAACGCTTATATTTTTTCTATGCAAACTTGCCCAACACCTGTAGTAAAGTAGATGAGCTAGCTAACACCCGGCCTGCGCTGCTACGCCTAAATAAATGAAAATTAATGTGCTTCTATGTTTAGTTGAATAAGTGGAATGATAAATAATTATAAATTTATATATTTTTTTTTTAGATATCCCGTGTTGATTACCCTTGACATAAATGAGCTGAAATACGAAAATTAATGTGTATTATTTTTAATTAAATAAGTACAAGGGTACATTTATATCGTAATTATTTTTAGATGCCCTGTGCTGTTTGCCCGGCGTTATCCGGGAATTTACTCATCCCGATCTTCATGGCATAAATGACCTGAAAGACAAACATTAAACTAATTCTTATGGTTAGTTGAATAAGTAAAATGAAAAAAGTGGATGCAGAAACAACGAAGATAATTGTGGAGGCGTTCGACGCTATCCCACAAACATCAACCCGCCAAGCTGCACGTGAGCAGTTATTTTTTTTTGTATTGTTGTAATTTGAAGGATTCCCTTTCCAATGATAACATCATATTTAGATAGATAGATAGATCATCGGTTGATTAATGTCTTTGACATCGTCCGATTCGTAACAGCCAATTTTGTCGGTTTCTTGAATTGTCATAAATAAAATATAATGGTGGAAGAAGTATGAATAGAAAGAAGATAGTTTTCAATGTAAAAACATGTTGAAACGTTAGAATTCACAGGTTGTTGACGAAGGGACCCACACTGATTTATTATCCAGAAAATCTCTCCGGGAAAAAGACAAATTTCTCCACCAATAGCTCTCAATTTCCTGAACTGCAAAACTTCTGTCACTGACTTCCTACATAAAAAGATTCCACACACTTTGAGATATCCTATGTCCTGAATGGAGAAGCAGCCACTGTCTGTTATAGTAACCTTTATAAAATCACAATTTTTATCTTTACTACATCTACATAATGTGTTTAACTCAGTATATATATATATATATATATATATATATATATATAAATAAATTAAGTAAATAAATTAAGCTTAAATAAATAACAAATAAAGCATGCAGTATTAAACATAGGCTCAATTCTGGAAATGCGTGCTATTATGTATTACAGAGACTCTTCATGTCTCAACTCCTTTCAAAAAACGTTAAACTGAAAATATATAAAACTGTTATTCTACCTGTTATATTATATGGATGCGAAACATGGACTCTTATTTTAAGGGAGGTAAGGAGATTACAAGCAATTGAGAATAAAGTACTTAGGAAAATTTTTCGACCAAAGAGAGATGAACAGACTGGTGAATGGAGAAGACTACATAACAGTGAACTACATGGTCTTTATAGGAAGCCAGATATAATAAGAACACTTAAGTCTCGTAGACTGCGATGGGCAGGACATATGGCCCGAATGGGGAATGATAGACGTGTATAGAAGCTTCTTGTAGGAAAACCAGAGGGAAAACGCCCAGTTGGTAGACCAAGAATGAGGTGGGAGAATAACATTAACTATGATTTGAGGGAAGTAGATTATACAGGGAATGATTGGAAAGGATTAGCTCAGGATAGGGATGTATGGAGAGCTTATGTCCGCGCGGCCATGAACCTACGGGTTCGATAGTGCCAGTGAGTAAGTAAGCATTTATTCAATTCCTTACTGAAGTTAGTTTCTTAAAGGACTTTGTGTGGGCGTGTCCTGAAGGCAACACTGCTTTTAAGTGATTACGAATTTTCGCATTAGCTACGTAGGCCCTACACCCTTACACATTTAGCTTACATAAAAAACACGTAGTCTACAGATCTTTACGTAGTCTTAGTCTGTATGTTTTATTCACACAAATATTTTGACAATTTTAAAAGGATTACATTATTCCTGGAAATCTACAATCACGTACAGGGTGTGATAAACACACACACACACACATAATGACATAAAAGTAGAAAAGTAAATTCCTGAACCGATTATATATATATATATATATATATATATATATATATATATATATATACAAGCTTCAAGACCACGGCCAACAGCCCGGAAATCTTCTACAAGATCATCATAATAACTCCGGCCGTGAAAGCCTAAATTAGTAGCCTATATAAATCACAGTCTTTTTCACCTCGATTTTATCAGTTTAATTTTATCACATTAAAGTCAAGCTCATCATCATTATCATAGTACATTCACGAATTTAGGCCATTTGTTGACCTGTTTCGGCCTCGAGAGAAACACCATCCAAAATTCTTTTGAGTGGACGTCCTGGTCTTCTTCTTCCTGCAGGTTGATATCTTAACATTTGTTTGGGTAGTCTGTGATCTTCCATTCGATGAACATGCTCCATCCATCTTGACTTATAATCAGAAATTTTGTTTTCTAAAGATTCCATGTGTAATTCTTCTAAGATGTGTTCATTTTTTTTTTGTGATCTAGTAGTGTGTATCCTGCAGTCCTCCGAAGGTATCTCATTTCAGCAGACCTAAGTCTCCTCATTTTTAACATTCTGAATAGGTCAGATCACTATTTCGCAGTGACTGACTCTAAATACGTTGAATTGACAATTTATATATTAAGATGTAAAAATCCTTACGTTCCAGAAAAATATAATTCACATATTTACATCATAAATTAATTAATAACCTATAATGTTGGTTACAAACAGTTTCTCCACTACAGTGCATTCTTACAATATTGCGATCCTTTGACAATAAATGATATGATCTAGTTGCAGTGATGAACAAATGACATAATAAACATTTCTCATTTGTTTTCAAACATCGCCGTTTACATTTAATATATATATATATATATATATATATATATATATATATATATTAAAATAACTATATTTAAATAATGATTTGTGAGTAAAGGGCTTAATTTTATTCGTTAAATAGTCCTAACAAATGCCACTCTTGATTTCCAAATTCTCTAGATAAATTGGAAATCGCTCGTGGCATTACTTATGACTATTTAACTAATGCTCCAAATGGGAGTCAATGACCAATCACGTTACAGTGATTTTTTATTTACAACCAATCACAGTCGTGTTTCGCCTAGAATTTACCAACTAAAGTTTATCATAATAAAGAAAGCGCCTCCTTTTTAACATTCTGAATAGGCCATAGCATTATTTTGCAGTGACTGACTCCCTAAGAAATACGGCTAGCAGATTGTATATATGGTGCATGAATGTCAACACATACCGCATGCGGGAATTAATATAAAACATTTGTAGCAATTGATTATACCACCAAAAAAAGAAACCACTGTTTGCACTTTCTTAAATGTATTTTTTTCCAGAAAAATGTAATTGTCATATTTACGTCATAGGACATCAGAAATGAATTAATATACGGTTTGATATGTTTGATTTTTTCTCTACTAGAGAGCATTCTTACAATATTGTGTTCCTTTGGCAATAAATATTATGATCTGGTTCCAGTGACGAACAAAAGAAGCAAATGAAGCGTACCAATCGTTTCTCATTTGTTTTCAAACATCGCCGTTTACATTAAATATATAAATATTTTAAAATAACTATAGTTAAATAATGATTTGTGAATAAACAGCTTAATTTTATTCGTTAAATAGTCCTAACAAATGCCACCCTTGATTACCCATTTCTCTAGATAAATCGGAAATCGCTCGTGGCGTTACTTACGATAAAAGTACTGACATAATTAATGTAGGAGCAAAGTATATTCTCATAGTAATAGGGTGAGTTTCTTGAGGAAAACAATGTACCGGTATTGTACGTTGGAACTGAAATGGTGGTGTACATTACAGAGGGGTCATCGACCTCCTGCGCCGTGTATTGATTCAATCCACCAGCTTGAACTTGCCAAGCCAACATGAATGGGTTGTATCTTACACGTTATATCGCCTACACATTTCACGTCCATTTTAAAATGCATTACTTACTTACTTACTTACTCACTGGCACTATCGAACCCGTAGGTTCATGACCGCGCGGATATAAGCTCTCCATACATCCCTATCCTGAGCTAATGCTTTTCAATCATTTCTTGTATAATCTACTTCCCTCAAATCATAGTTAATGTTATTCTCCCATCTCATTCTTGGTCTACCAACTGGGCGTTTTCCCTCTGGCTTTCCTACAAGAAGCTTCCATGCAAGTCTTTCATTCCCCATACGTGCAACATGTCCTGCCCATCGCAGTCTACGAGATTTAACTGTTCTTGTTATATCTGGCTTCCTATAAAGACCGTGTAGTTCATTGTTATGTAGTCTTCTCCCTTCACCTGTCTGTTCATCTCTCTTTGGTCCAAAAATTTTCCTAAGTACTTTATTCTCAAATAATTAAAATTCATTACTAATGTTATTAAATGAGTACAACATATCGCTGGTCACCCCTACTGACTTGCTGACACGTACAACATATCGCTGGTCACCCCTACTGACTTGCTGACACGTACAACATATCGCTGGTCACCCCTACTGACTTGGTGACACGTACAACATATCGCTGGTCACCCCTACTGACTTGCTGACACGTACAACATATCGCTGGTCACCCCTACTGACTTGGTGACACGTACAACATATCGCTGGTCACCCCTACTGACTTGGTGGCACGCATTCGAAAGATGCTGAATTCATATGTTTGTTAATTGCTCCGAAGAATAGTTTTAAAATCTTGTGATAATGAAAAAATTGCCTTTGATAGCAGATGTTTATTTACTATTATTTAAAAGCAATAATTCCCGGAAGTCGCGATACTGTTGTATTTACTCTTAATTCTACGTATTTTTATTGAAGCAAGATTCGGTGGATATTCTGAAAAAATGGCATTTATCATAAGTAATGCCAGGAGTGATTTCCAAATTACGACTCACGAAGTGAGGAGTGAATTTATCAAGAGAATTAGGAAATCAAGAGTGGCATTTGTTAGGACTATTTAACGAATAAAATTAAGCTGTTTACTCACAAATCATTATTTAAATATAGTTATTTTAAAATATGTATATATTTAATGTAAACGGCGATGTTTGAAAACAAATCAGAAATGTGAGGTTATGTTCATTCACTGCTGCTTGATCATATTATTTATTGCCAAATAAGATCGCAATATTGTAAGAGTGCACCCAAGTGGAGAAATAATGAAACACATCAAACTATATATATAATCAACATTACGGGTTATTCGTCTATTTTTTTAGTAAACAACTCAGTAAATCAAGGAATCTGTTCATTATTTGCTATATTCAATGTATTTGTTCTAGAAAAATAATGCTTTGACCTGTTCAGAACATTAAAAAGGAGGAGCTTTCTTTATCACAAAAGCAGGAGCTGATAAAGAGAAATCGATAAAGAGCGAGGTGAAACACGACTGTCATTGGTTGTAAAACAACATTCATTCAAACGTGATTGGTCATTGACTATCATTTGTGGCATGAGTTAAATAGTCATTGTTAAAAAAGAATTATACGATGTTTGCGTTGTAAACAGACTTGTCGTCCCAACTCCTTTCAAAAATCGTTAAACTGTAAATTTACAAAGCAGTTATGCTCCCAGTTATATTATATGGATGCGAACAGGGAAGAAAGAAGATTACCAGTATTTGAGAATAAAGTTCTTAGGTTTTTTTTGGGTCAAAAAGAGATGGACAGGTGAATGGAGAAAACTACATAACAGTGAACTACATTATATGTATAGGAAGTCAGATATAATAAGAACAGTTAAATCTCGTAGACTGCGATTGACAGGACATGTGGCACGGATGAGGAGTGAAACACGTGCATGGTACCTTCTTGTAGGAAAACCAGAGGGAAAATGCCCAGTTGGTAGACCAAGAATGAGGTGAGAGAATAACATTAACCACGATTTGAGGGAAGTAGATTATACAGGGGATGAGTGAAAAACATTAGATCTGGGTAGAGATGTATGGAGAGCTTATGTCCGCGCGGCCATGAACCTATGGGTTCGACAGTGCCAGTGAGATTTAGTTAGTTATTAAAGCAGGAGATTCTTATTCTTTTCAACTTTGATCTCCATTAAGAGCTACTGCAAATGGTTTACAGAATCTGTAAATTTCTGAGAGTGCAAGCTCAATCCACTTTTTCCACGCATCCACTTTACTAATGAAACTTGATTTAGAAATGGCGTTCAGGTCAGTCATAGGAACATGCACTATTGGTCATTCAATAACCGTGGCTACGTGAAGTGGAATATCAGAGGTAATGGGGTGTTAAGGTGCAAATGGTGCGGAATTCTTGATCATTATTTTATAGGACTTTTCCCACATGTGAGGCAAGCAGCCGGCTGGTGGGCCAACGGCCGTCTAGTCCTGTCGTGCCATGCATCCTCCCCCCCCCCATAGATCCATCCATAGTAATTCTGCCCGAAGGCAGGTCCTTCACTTCAATCATAGCATTTTCATGCTATGCTTGCAGCTTTACTAGGGAATTGTGTAGGTGTGGTAGCTTCCCGTTGCTTTCCACACCGGTGAAGGATGATGATGATAATGATAAGGATGATAATAACGATGATGGCCATATGATTTCGGGGACCGTTTGGGCCTTAAAGTTTTCCTGACATTTGTCTTACAGGTGAGGAAAAACCCCGATAAAAACCTGACCCAGAAAAACTGCCCCAACCGGGGATCGAACCCGGGCCCGCTGCGTGACAAGGCAGCACGATACCTCGAGACCACAGCGGTGGACCCCCCATAGATAGTTCACTGAATTTCACAAAATATATACTTTTTTTAAGGATATTTGTTACGAGATATTCTGCTAGAAATTGCAGGATTGTCCAGCCTATTATTTGGAAGGCGTAGTAAAAAAATTCGGCTCCATGGCGCAAGCGATTAGTCGCTCGCCTGTCACCGCTGGGGTCCCGAGATCGAGTCTCTGTCACTCCATGTGGGTTTCGTGGTGGACAAAACTGAGCTTGGGCAGGTTTTTTCTCGGGGGTTTCTACCGCTTTGCTCTGCCACAATTTCATTCCACCATTTCTCCATACTCATCCATTTTGTTTCAGTTCATTCATCTGCCCCTGTGACGGTGCGTCAGGCGTGATCGGCCGGCACCCTTGTCATTGACAGACCTCTATACAGGGGGTTCATCTCATCCCATCCCTCTATTCAACCCTGAGTTGGACACGAGTTGAGGATATTACACCATGAGAACAGACTTTGATTTTTTTTTCAAATGTCTCTGATCGTCATTTCAACATTTCTGGTGATCTCTCCTGGCATGGCGTAGGCCTACTTGTAACCCACTTCTGAGGTTGGTGCGCCTGGAAGGCGGGGTTACGCTGCCCCGATGATATATGAGTTGATGAGTTAGGAAAGGTCTTAAACTAAACTTATGCTAATTAGGCGGATATAATATTGATGATAATGATGACCATGTGATGTTCGGAGACTGTTTTGGCCTTAAAGTTTCCTCACATTTATCTTACAGGTGAGGAAAAACCCCGAAAAAAACACCCTGGAAATTTGTCCCAACCGGGAATCGAACCCGAGCCCGCTGCGTAACAAGGTAGCACGCTACCTCGAGGCCACAGCAGTGGACTAGCTTTGAATATAAATAAAATAATTGTTTCGATACCTACTATGCGACACACTGCTTCGTTTGTGGATGATTTACGAATTCATGCCGTGTAATCCCGCGTACACTCGCTTCACGTCAGTCTATGGCATCGAGGAGTGCAAATATTGCCCTAAGTAAGCTGGGTAAGTGCTTCATTTGTTATTTGTTCCTTGACTATACATGGTTAGTATATACGTCCTTGCGACGCAGGAACTGTGCTGCTATGACTGGAGGTAAACGTTCTGCTGTGTCGTATAATACTGCTTGATTAACTGTGAAAGTAATTTGTATCAAATAAACAAACTGAGTAATTCACTGATATGTGTTGTATTTATAGGGGCACAATTCTTATTATTATTAAGTTATATTTTTTTACTGGCAGCGGGTTGGGGTGGTTTGAATGTATTGACGTCACATATGTTTCCGCACTCGCTTATATCATCCCTCAATTGCTAGCATATGGATCATTGTTATGTAATTTCAACTACATTTAACGCTGCTGTTCCATACAATATCCTATATTTATTTCGATGTTATAATTATTTGTTTTTACATTGAACAATGCAAGCTAATATGGCATGGTAAGAAAAGTAAATGCTTGGACTGGGATTTGAACCCGGACCTTTGAATTGTCCCAGTCCAAGCATTTATTTTTCTTATCATGCTATATATATATTTAATTATGTATTACGTAGCTACTTATGTGCCCTTCAGTGCAACAAAAGAAGCTAGGTAATATCAGTATTAGTGGGAGAGATGTTAAAGATGGCAGTTTTGAGTGTCTCACTCTGGACATTTAGGCGTACACTTGTTTTTGCCTTTAATTTTAGAAGTTATTACCCGTTTAAGGAGTAAGCGCAGCTGTTTACGGAGGGCACTGCAGTCGTGTTTATGCAGGAATAGAACACGTGACACTGCTATATTAGAGTGCAGAGGGGAATGGGACGTGAGACGCTGACAGTCTACACTGCCTTATATGACGTCACGTGCAGCAACAAACAGAGATTCCTAATTCTTCCGCCTGCAGAGATATTTTGAATGACTAATATTTATTTACTTCGTAAAACTTAGCATCTAAAAATAAACTTTTTTTTTTGTCTTAGAAAGAAAAAATATGTGATTCTGATAGTATTTTTTCTCCTGAATTCAAATATGATATCGGTTTTTCTCCATCACGCAAGGTTTCAAAGAGACACGAATTTATGATTTCAAACACTTTAATATTTTCTACATTCGTAACTACACAATATTCGAACATTCGAACTCACCTAGAAAGTAAGAAATGACGATTTTCTGCTATATTTAGCCTGTTGAACATCCCTCTTGATGATCCAACCATAATCGTTCAGCATATTAGGATTCCATTTGCCTTGATATCTCTTTTCCGTAGCTGAAATCTCCTGAGTTAACTCATTTGGTTTTATTTTACAGCGGACAAATGAACAAGAAAACGTTTATTAAAAAAATAATTATTTAAATTCATTAATTGAAATTGAAATAAAAAAACTGTGGGTGATGGAGAAATTCCGAATACATATTTGAAAACACGATAAAAAACTGCATTAAGTACAACTATTGGTACTCATGAGACAAAAATCGTGTTGACCAGTGTAATTAGAATTTGCAAGTAAGTGTAGAAGGAAATAAACAAACATCTGAGATCTTGTAATTCTCCGGCACCAAGATTAATCTCTTTTCAAATCAGTTATCGTTGATTAAAAATGTTAAACAAGCTTCCAGGTTCTATCATCGCTGTGCAGAATGTAAACACGGGTTGAATAAAAGACAAGCTTAGCGTTCCTTTTGTCGTTACGCATCAAGTGACCCCACCACTCAGTAAACCGCTGTCATCTAAAGGAATATTCAACTATTTTTCTCCAAATTGTCCGCAGACATTTACACATGTCTTCTAGTAATGCGAAGCATTCTATTCTATCTTTGCCCATAAATATTAATGTGTGCATTCATTCAGTAAGGTAGATGTCGCAGAGAGCACAAAACCCTTGCACACGTCCTTGGGGCCTGTCCGTTTGGAGAATCACTGATAAACATTCGGTACCACACTATTCGAAAGATGGTGGCAGAAGCTTTGCGAGATTTTGGATACTCAATTTATGAGGAAATACATGATGTGGCCACTAATTCGAGTAACAGACGAATAGATATTATTGCATTTAGACCATCTTCAAAAATTGGTATGACATTAGATCCCACAATTCGTTTTGAGACTCATAGTGGCCAACCTGAGGAAGTTGACTGTGAAAAGAAAGCCATATATGAGCCAACAACTGACTATTACAAAGACTATTTAACTCATGCCCCAAATGGGAGTCAATGACCAATCACGTTTCAATGATTTCTGTTTTACAACCAATCAGAGTCGTGTTTCACCAAATATTTATCAGTGTTATAATTACCATATTAAAGAAACTCCTCCTTACAATATTGCGTTCCTTTGGCAATAAATAGTATGATCTGGTTGCAGTGATAAACAAAAGAAGCAGTAGAAGCGTACCTATCGTTTCTTATTTGTTTTCAAACATCGCCGTTTACAATAAATATATAAATATTTTAAAATAACTATAGTTAAATAATGATTTGTGAGTAAACAGCTTAATTTTATTCGTTAAATAGTCCTAACAAATGCCACTCTTGATTTCCAAATTCTCTAGATAAATTCACTCCTCACTTCGTGAGTCGTGAATTTATCGATAATTTGGAAATCACTCGTGGCATTACTTATTATAAATACCAAATAGATAGTATAACTGTCACAGGATTGATGATCGGGGCAAGAGGTACTATACCAGGATTCTTAGCCAAATTTTGGTATTCCTTAGATTTGGACAGGGTGTATCTTTCTAAAATTGCCATCGCTGCCATTAGAGGATCATTTTCAATTTTAAGAAACCATCTTTACAAAATTACTACATTATAGTATATATACTTCAATCAGGCTGAATTTTTTAAAAATGTATTTACAAAATGTATTTCATCAATTTAGAAAATTAGTTGTCTGTATCACTTTGTCCTTGAGGCAATCCTCTAATGAGGAAAGTTTTATATAATAAAAAAAAATACATAGTTCACAACCATAACTATTTTTTATTTATTTTTATCATCCAATGGAGCACCATAGATGCTTTAGGACTTGTTCAGATTACAAGCTATACATAAACAACAATATAAAATATAACACATACATATTGTAACGTGTCGCGCATAGGAACGTTTGAATTCCGCGGGCGTGTCGCCCCTGGCGAGTTAGATTACCCGCAAGCCAGCAGAATTGTCTGGAGTGTGTTGCCAGGCGGTCAAATAGGAATGAGATGCACAAAGAAATTAAACATGCTATTATGCATTGCAGAGACTTTTGATGTCCCAACTCCTTTCAAAAAATGTTCAGCTGAAAATATATAAAACTATTATTCTACCAGTTATATTATATGGGTGCGAAACATGGACTCTTACTTTAAGGGAGGAAAGGAGATTACGAGTATTTGAGAATAAAGTTCTTAGGAACATTTTTGGACCAAAGAGAGATGAACAGACAGGTGAATGGAGAAGACTACATAACAATGAACTACATGGTCTTTATAGGAAGCCAGATATAATAAGAACAGTTAAGTCCCGTAGACTGCGATGGGCAGGACATGTTGCGCGTATGGGGAATGAAAGACGTGCATGGAAACTTCTTGTAGGAAAGCCAGAAGGAAAACGCCCAGTTGGTAGACCAAGAATGAGGTGGGAGAACAACATTAACTATGATTTGAGGGAAGTAGATTATACAGGGAATGATTGGAAAGCATTAGCTCAGGATAGGGATGTATGGAGAGCCTATGTCCGTGCGGCCATGAACCTACGGGTTCGATAGTGCCAGTGAGTAAGTAAGTAAGTAAGTAAGTGTTGCCAGGCGGTTCTACCGGTGTCTCTCTCTCCACTTTGGACAAGGATCCATTTCTAGAAGATTCTGGACATCGAAGTGCCTCGAAGCCGTTTCCACAGCTCTCCTCGCTCTTATATAAGAGCGGAGGCAGACCGGCAAGTCAGTTTTGTGTTTGACGCCGGCGATAGCAGTCAGTCTGCGGTAGCGAGTCTTATGGTGAACGGTATGACGATAAGTTGTGGAGAATTTATTTTTCAGTGAGTGGAAAAGTGTTCTAACTGAATTAAAAGAAGATTATTTCGGGAATTGTAATTGTGAATAGAAGTTTGTTGGTATCACTGGTCAACATGACTTTTGTCTCATGAGTAGCAATAGTTGTACTTAATGCAGTTTTTTATCGTGTTTTCAAATATGTATTCGGAATTTCTCCATCATCCACAGTTTTTTTTATTTCAGTTTCAATTAATGGATTTAATTAATTATTTTTAATAAAACTTTTTTCGTCCATTTGTCCATTGTAAAATAAAACGGGGAACACTTTCATCAGGAAATTTCAGCTATGAAAAAGTGATATCAAGGCAAATGGAATCCTAATATGCTGGCCGATTATTGTTGGACCATCAAGAGGGATGCTCCACAGGCGAAATATAGCAGGAAATCGTCATTTCTTAATTTCTAGGTGAATCCGAATGTTAAAAATTAAGTAGATTAACAATATAATTAATGGGTGTGATTAATATATTTTGTCGGTATTCGATTCAACCCTTAGGACAGGATTCCTACTCGAATATGATATCATTTAAACTGGAAGAATGTATGGATGTATTTTGGTTTTTTTTTTATAGAGAGTAACTTAACAGTATTTGTCTTTTATAGTGAGGTTAAAGTGGAGCTGCAGTCCGCGCCTATGAATATGTCAACTGTAAGAAGGGTGGCAACAATGGAGATGTTGCAATTTATCAGCGTCAAGACTAAATTACCCAGGCGAAACATACTTTGCAGTTTGTCCACATGCAAGAAACAGATTTACCTAAAAAAAATACAGTATTCGCTGTTAAAATCTATAAATGCCCTGCCTCATGAGAAACAATGACATGTTGAAAACTAACTTGTTTTGATTATCTGGGATCCATGATATTGTACCTGCAAAACTTGGATATGGCCCAAGAAATTAGGGAAATTTTAGCAGATACGTGGTTCATTAACGCTAGCTTCTCACCGCTGGGGTCCCGGGATCGAGTCTCGGCCACTCCATGTGGGTTTCGTGGAGGACAAAAACGGATCTTGGGCAGGTGGGAGAATAACATTAACTATAATTTGAGGGAAGTAGATTATACAGGGGATGATTGGAAAGCATTTACTCAGGATAGGGATGTATGGAGAGCTTATGTCCGCCCGGCCATGAACCTACGGGTTGGATAGTGCCAATGAATTAGTTAGTTAGGAACACATCAGCATTTGTTGACGGTTATATTTTAACGCTGAAGAATCGTCGCTCTTTGGTTCAAGATACTTTTTTGGTGCGGTTTATCACCTTGGACCAGTCCGGCATGGGTAACCCTATCGGCAGCTATGCTACCGCTGGCATAGCTCTCGGCATCATTTAAAAAGACTACATAACAGTGAACTACATGGTCTTCAATACTAGTAAAATTCAATAATCAATTGAGTTGGTGTTTACTTGATGAAAATGTGGCATTTAAAACTAATAAAACTCTACAAAATATAATAAAAAACAAAAAAAAATTATCAGGTGTATATAAATTGAAGTGTGGCACATGTGACAATGTCTATATAGGACAAACTGGTAGACCTTTTATCTCTCGGATAAAGGAACACATGAGAGCATGTAACAGAAATTTAGAAAATTCAAAATATGCTAACCACCTATTCCAATTTAATCATTGTTTCGATCCAAATTTTGAAATTTTACATATTTGTGATAAGGGTAAGAAGTTAGATCTTTTGGAGGCTGTAGAAATTAATAAATTTAAAAGTAGTAAAAAAATGTTAAATTCTCAACTTGATTTGAATGAATCCCCTTTGTTAAATTTAAAAATGTAAATAAATATTGTTGTATTGTTGCTTAGATCAGTTGGAACACAATTCATAATTTGTTAACATGTCTGAAGAAGGTACAGTGTACCGAAACAGCTCTCACTGAATTATATCTTAATAAATATGAAAATCAAATAAAACTACGTTTTATTTTTATTTAATTAATATTAAATTCATATGAAATTGCGTTGAGGTGAAATCATGATGAAAGTTAAAAATTAAAATCTACCTGTTGGCAGGTGCCGTCGTCCTCAACTTTGTTGAAATAGTTTATGTAAAATTAACATTTAACTTTATATACACAAAGTTCAGTGCGACGCCACCTGCCAACAGGTAGATTTTAATTTTTAACTTTCGTCATGCATGGTCTTTATTGTATTGTATTGTAAGCCTATGTTTTCCCTTTACAGAGATTTAGGCGCTCTCCCCCTACAGGGAAGAATTTGAACATACTAATTTAGTTACACTTGTTTTCGTATAGATGTCATTTTGAGTGGTCCGTGGTCAGCGTTCCGCCTCATACTGACATCTAGGAAACCAAGATAGTACTAGGACGGGAAAATTCGGTAAATTTTGCTTAGAGGCCTTTTTCATTCAGGCTTAAGGATTTTTTATGAGCCTGAAAATCTTCAGACTCGGGACCGACGGCTTAAAGTCCCTCCCGAAAGACTTGCTCCTTAGATTTTTCCGTCCTAAAAAATCCATCGACCCCGGCCGGGTTTGAACCCGCGAACCTTGGGACCAGAGGCAGCCGTAGCGTAGTGGTTAAGGCACTGAGCTACAAGCCGGAGGGTCGAGGGTTCAAGTCCCGTTGGGGTCAGGATTTTTAAACTGACTCAAACCCTCTCGCGACACTATGGCCCTGGGGTCGACTCAGCCTCTAACGGAAATGAGTACCAGACGCTTGTTCTGGGGGTAAAGGCGGCCGTCACGCAGTGCTGACAACCCGGCTGACATAGTGCCGATTGTCTAGAAAAAGTGGGAGCCTTAACCTCCTACTACCCCAAGGGCCTCCGGGCCTGTTGTTGGATCAATTTACATGGTCTTTATAAGAAGCCGGATATAAAAAGAACAGTTAAGTCTCTTATACTGCAATGGGCAGGACATGTGGCACGAATGGGGAATGAAAGACGTGCATGGAAGCTTTTTGTAGGAAAACCAGAGTGAAAACGCCCAGTTGGTAGACCAAGAATGAGGTGGGAGAATAACATTAACCATGATTTGAGGGAAGTAGATTATACAGGGAATGATTAGAACGCATTAGCTGAGGATAGCCATGTATGGAGAGCTTAAGTCCGCGCGGTCATGAACCTACGGGTTCGATAGTTGCCAGTGAGTTTGTTCAGTATGCCTAGCTCTCAGAAAATGCTTAAAAAACTAGAAATACAGAAAAAAAAACTGAGGTTGCTTACGAATGCTTAATCAGTTAGATGCATTCAGATTATGCAGAGCTGTAAAAATGGTTCATTTGAAAATGTAATTAAAGAGGAACTGAGTGCCCAGGTGAGGCATAAAAGTGGTGTTCTCCCAGCAAGTAGCACCGGAGCTCTTCTTGGGAGGTTTGCTGATCAATATTCAGTGCGCCATCTGTACGCCTCCGGACGAACCCTTCCTACTGCCGAGTCCATGTACTACTTGATCATTTTCAAAGTATACCACCTGTTTATTGTCAATTGTTATTTCACACTCCCTAAGTCTTTCTCTAGATGAAACATTATACCGATGCCGTCAGTCCAATGAAAAATTTGAAATTTTCAATAAAAAAAAGTTTGTTTTAAAGGACTATTTGACCAATGATACGAAATCTGTCAACCAAATAAAAAAGTGAAAACAGAAACACAAGTACATTACCAATCATGTTGCGTCTGCATGAGAGAAAGTCACAGAAATTCTGTTTGATGATCATAAAACTGCTTCCAGCTTTTCCAAAATTGACAGAGCTCTTATTATGTGTGTATGTACCCCATACGGGTGCTCCCTAGCGGGCGTTTCTTCATCATCATCAAAAAACAAACAACAATCACGGATTAAGCCCATGTGGCTTTTTCCGGTCTCATAGATTCTCATTTCTTTTTCGGTCTACCAACATTCCTGTCTCCTTTTGGTTTGTAATTAAGTATAACTTTTGATATGCGTTCATTTTTCATTCTTTGAACATGTTCTTTGCAGTTTTTTGTAGATTCTTTTATTTTGTCTAAACGTTTTAAAATATTTCTTAACCAAGCTTCTTCTTCTTCAATTCACGGTGTAGGACAATTGCCTGTTCCGCCTCACAGTTGTTCTGTCCATCTTTTCACTGGCTTTCCTACATTCCTTGAACCTCTTGGCTTATAATTAAATGCTGCTTTTGATAACCTTGTTACATTAATTGTTTGTACATGTCTAAATAATGTTCTCTATATTCCTTACTTTTATTATTCAATGGATTTATATATTTAGCTCTGTTCTTATATCTTCATCCTTTATCCGATCCATTCTTGTGCAGCCTTTTGTTCTTCTAAGTAAGTTCATTTCTACACTTTGTATTGTCTTAACGAAGCTAATAACGCTTATTTACCTACATATGCCAATGAGTGGCATGTGATTAGCACATCGCCTGAATGTGACATCTAGTAGGCAATTAAGGTATAACTTGGATGGATCAAGATCGTAAACCCTTGCACAGAGGGCTCTTTATTCAAGCTTGCGGTTCTTTTACGAGCCTGAAAATCTTCATAATCGGGACCCAGAGCTTGAACAACCTCCCGGAGAACCTGCCCCTCGTATGTTTCTATCCTAAAAAGTCCATCGACTCCGTCCGGGTTCGAACCCGCGACCCTCGGGATTAGAGGCACCGCAGCCAACATTTATTTAATTATTCATTATTTATTTATTTTACCTGATGGAGTTAAGACCGTAAGGTCTTCTCTTCCACTTCACCAGGTTAAATTATACATAATAGATAATTATAAGTAAAGCAAAGTAAACTGATCCCACAACAGGTCCGGAGGCCCTTGGGGTAGTAGGAGGTTAAGGCTCCCACTTTTTCTAGACAATCGGCACTTTATGTCAGCCGGGTTGTCAGCCCTCCGTGACGGCCGCCTTTACCCCCACAACAAGCGTCTGGTACTAATTTCCGTTAGAGGCTGAGTCGACCCCAGGGTCATAGTGCCGCCAGAGGGTTTGGGTCAGTTTAAAAATCCTGACCCCAACGGGACTTGAACCCTCGACCCTCCGGCTTGTAGCTCAGTGCCTTAACCACTACGCTACGGCGTGCCCCAATAGATAATTATAGACTACACAATATAGACTTGAGAAGGGAAAGAAAGAAAAATAGTAATAATGGTAATTATAATAATAACAAAAATAATTACTTACTTACTTACTCACTGGCACTATCTAACCCGTAGGTTCATGGCCGCGCGGACATAAGCTCTCCATACATCCCTATCCTGAGCTAATGTTTTGCAATCATTCCCTGTATAATCTACTTCCCTCAGATCATAGTTCATGTTGTTCTCCCACCTCATTCTTGGTCTACCAACTGGGCGTTTTCCTTCTGGCTTTCCTACAAGAAGTTTCCATGCACGTCTTTCATTCCCCATACGCGCAACATGTCCTGCCCATCGCAGTCTACGAGACTTAACTGTTCTTATTATATCTGGCTTCCTATAAAGACCATGTAGTTAATTGTTATGTAGTCTTCTCCATTCACCCGTCTGTTCATCTCTCTTTGGCCCAAAAATTTTCCTAAGAACTTTATTCTAAAATACTCATAATCTCCTTTCCTCCCTTAAAGTAAGAGTCCATGTTTCGCATCCATATAATATAACTGGTAGAATAATAGTTTTATATATTTTCAGTTTAACGTTTTTTGAAAGGAGTTGGGACATCAAGAGTCTCTGCAATGCATAATAGCACGCATTTCCAGAATTGAGCCTATGTTTAATTTCTTTGTGCATCTCATTCCTATTTGTGATTATTGTTCCTAGGTATTTGAATTCAGCCACTTCCTCAAAATTTCCCTCATTTTTCATTAGCTGTCCATTTCCATTATATACTGAATTTCTACGTGTGACCATATATTTAGTTTTACTGATATTTACTTCCAGTCCTAATTTCTTAGTGTTACTCAATAGTGTGTGCGTATTGTCCTTTAGTATAATTAGATTAATTAAATGGCTTGGTAAAGGGAGTTTAAAATATAAAAGAATAATGAAAGGAATGTCTAAGGAAAAATGAAGTGAGTTTCTTTTTAAACTGTTTTCGAGTCGTGCAGTCCTTGATATACGAGGGGAGGGAATTCTTATGTTTACTGAAATTAAATTCAAAAGTGTATAAAGGATGTTTCATAAATACACGAGAAAATGGATGGATCAGACAGTTCATATGTAAAGTGTATATACTTGCTGTCCATTCGAGTGAACTAGCATTTACCATGCTCCCCTCTGGTACAGAGGTTCGCGAGTTCGAATCAGACCAGGATCGATGAATTTGTAAGGGCATAGAAATCTGCAGTGTGGCTTCCTTCGGAAGGGAAGATTAGCTGTGGGTCTCGTGCACCGGCGCTTAAAAGAACTTTGATCCTCCCTTAACTAAAAATACAACAATTTATTTTGCTTAATAACAGAGATTTTTGAGCGAGTTATAGTGGAGGAGGACTAAGTTGGCATGATTTCTGCTATCCTTGCCTAGAGAACTGTTCTTCCACCCTTCGCAAAACACAATGGGCTACCCTTGTAAAATTACTTAGGAATGCTAGAAAAACTCCACCCCCCCACTTCCGTCCAGTCACTTTTGTGTCAGGTAATTTTTGTGAGTGGCGACTGGTTCAGAGTGCTCTGTTAAAAGTGACTGCAGAGCGTGTGAAAAGATTGAAGAGTCATATTGGCAGCAGACGGTTTAATGGACGAAATTAGTGATCGGTTTGCAATAAATTTAGACGATACCGACGACGATGAAAATGAAAATGAAGACATAGAAACTTGCCAGGAAGAATGTTTAGAAGAAGGGAATGCCACCACTGCAGGGAGTGTCTGCCCTACCGCTGTCACCGTGAAGAGATATGTGTATGAGTGAGAAAGAAGATGGTGAGTTCTCTCTTTCTCTTTCTAACATATTCTAGACAAGTTAGCCCTCACGGACTATAATAAGTTGAACAGAAGTTTGCAGTACGTCAGAGGGATAGGAATTTGAACACTTCTCTATGCGAACAGACTAAACTGCGTCATCTCGGCAATTTCTAGAAAAGCGTTCAAGGTTATAATACTTGAGATTCTGATATTGCAGTAATTACGCGTTTCCGGACTCGTGTTTATATAAAATTATCTCCGCATATGAATTTCCTAAACCTGCAGTTTTGTAGGGCATTTTAAACACTCCATATTCAATTAGCACTGATTTAAAACAAAATTAAAAATCAAGAAATTGAACCCGAATTTGTGCACCGTGAATTTTGAATCCATTGCTGAACGCTTATCATATTAAAACATAATTTCTCTCATAGTACGTTAATAATAATAATTTTATTTATTATTCCGGCTTTTACAATGAATATACATTTTTCCGGTACCCATGTTCACAGTTAACTACACATTTGTTTCAACACATTTTTCCATTCTTGTCTGTTCATCCATATATCTTCTTCTATTTCCCATTCCCTCTTAGTTTCATTGATTCCCTGAATCCACGTAATATTTGGTCTACCCTTCTTTTTTCTTCCGTGTGGTTCCCAATCCATGATTATCTTAATAATAATACTAATAATGTATTTGAGAATAAAGTTGTTAGGAAAATGCTTGGACCAAAGAGAGATGAACAGACAGGTGAATGGAGAAGACTACATAACAGTGAACTATGTAGTCTTTATAGGAAGCCAGATATAATAAGAACAGTTAAGTCTCGTAAACTGCGATGGGCAGGACATGTGGCACGAATGGGGAATGAAAGACGTGCATGGATGCTCCTTGTAAGAAAACCAGAAGGAAAACGCCCAGTTGGCAGACCAAGAATGAAGTGAGAGAATATCATTATCTATGATTGGAGGCAACTAGATTATACAGGAAATGATTGGAAAACGTTAGCTCAGGATAGGGATGTATTGAGAGTTTATGTCCGCGCGGCCATGAACCTACGGTTTCGATAGTGCCACTGAATTAATTATTTAATAATAATAATAATATTAATAATATCTTGGATATTATCTCTCTATCTGGGATGAAAAGGATATCCCTGAAGAAATTACTAGTTATAATAAAAGTTTGGGAATTATTAATCAAGTTATGAAACCATCCCTTGTACAAAAAAACACCAGATTACGTTTATATAACACTTTGGCTAGACCAGTGTTGACCTATGGTAGTGAAGCATGGACACTAAAAAGACAACATGAAAGCAGAATAACGGCTTGTGAAATGAGATTCATGCGCAGAACAGCTGGTTACACCAGATGGGATTGGAAAAGGAACACCGATATCTTAAAAGAATTGAAGACTACGCCAATTTTGGAATAGCTATATTAAACAGTACCAACTAAATTGGAAACACCATCTTGAAAGAATGAGTTCAAATCGGATCCCCAAAGCTGTTTATAATTATATACCAAGAGGACGAAGATCTCTGGGCCGTCCTATGAAACGCTGGAGGAAAAATTTTCTATAGGATCGTAACAGGCCTTGGCCTAATACTTGGAAGGAAGAAGAAAACATATATATATATATATATATATATATATATATATATATATATATATATATATGTCTAGACCATTTAGTGTTTTATTTAACAACGCTTTTTAATGATTCAGTCATGGTCACAGCAATTTAAATCTAGACGTGAAAAGTGACATATTTTGTTTAGAGACATCTTATTTCAGGCGAGTTTTTCTTCTTTTTCTTCTTCTTCTTGTTCGTAAACCTACAATGCAGAACTCACAGGGGAGGATTCCCCTTCTGGAGGACACACTCCTGTTTGTGAGGGCCTAAAAACTCCTTGATCTACCGCCGCGATTCCCGAAACTAGAGAAATATTGTAACTACTCAGTAGGATCGACCCTAGACCTATTCTATGACTGGCAAGGTATTCCCAGGTGTTTTATAAACAATTTCGCGTATAGAGACGATTATAAATTATAGTAAAGTAAAGTAAAGTGATCCCACAACAGGCCCGGAGGCCCTTGGGGTAGTAGGAGGTTAAGGCTCCCACTTTTTCTAGACAATCGGCACTTTATATCAGCCGGGTTGTCAGCCCTGCGTGACGGCCGCCTTTACCCCCAGAACAATCGTCTAGTACTCATTTCCGTTAGAGGCTGAGTTGACCCCTATCGTCTGTTTTTATGTAATGTAGGTTACAATCTCTACATTTTCGTTGAATTAGATAACTAACTTACTCGTTGGCAGTATGGAACCCGTAGGTTCATGGCCGCGCGGACATAAGCTCTCCATACATCCCTATCCTGAGCTAATGCTTTCCAATCATTCCCTGTATAATGTACTTCTCTCAAATCATACTTACTTACTTACTCACTGGCACTATCGAACCCGTAGGTTCATGGCCGCACGGACATAAGCTCTCCACACATCCCTATCCTGAGCTAATGCTTTCCAGTCATTCCCTGTATAATCTACTTCCCTCAAATCATAGTTAATGTTGTTCTCCCACCTCATTCTTGGTCTACCAACTGGGCGTTTTCCTTCTGGCTTTCCTACAAGAAGTTTCCATGCACGTCTTTCATTCCCCATACGCGCAACATGTCCTGCCCATCGCAGTCTACGAGACTTAACTGTTCTTATTATATCTGGCTTCCTATAAAGACCATGTAGTTCATTGTTATGTAGTCTTCTCCATTCACCTGTCTGTTCATCTCTCTTTGGTCCAAAAATTTTCCTAAGAACTTTATTCTCAAATACTCGTAATCTCCTTTCCTCCCTTAAAGTAAGAGTCCATGTTTCGCACCCATATAATATAACTCTCTCAAATCATAGTTAATGTTATTGTCCCACCTCATTCTTGGTCTACCAACTGGGCGTGTTCCCTCAGGCTTTCCTACAAGAAGCTTCCATGCAAGTGTTTCATTCCCCATATGTGTAACATGTCCTGCCCATCGCAGTCTACGATACTTAACTGTTCTTATTATATCTGGCTTCATATAAAGACCATGTAGTTCATTGTTATGTAGTCTTCTCCATTCACCTGTATGTTCATCTCTCTTTGGTCCAAAAAAATTCCTAAGAACTTTATTCTCAAATACTTGTAATCTCCTTTCCTCCCTTAAAGTAAGAGTCCATGTTTCGCACCCATATAATATAACTGGTAGAATAATAGTTTTATATATTTTCAGTTTAATGTTTTTTTAAAGGAGTTGGGACATCAAGAGTCTCTGCAATGCATCCTGAGCTACTTTCCTCAAGTCATGGTTAATGTTATTTCCCATTCATTCTTGGTATAGATGGGCATTTTCCTCTGGTTTTCCTACAAGAAACTTCATTCACTTTTTTCATTCCCCATTCGTGCCACATGTCCTGCTCATCACAGTCTACGAGACTTAACTGTTCTTATTATATTTTGCTTCCATAAAGACCATGTAGCTCACTTTTAAGTAGAATTCTCCATTCTCCTGTCCATTTCTCTTTGGTCCAAAAATTTTCCTAAGAACTTTATTCTTAAACACTCTTAATTTTTCTCCCCTTAATAATAATCCATGTTTCACATCCATATAATATAACTGGCAGAATAACAGATTTATACTCTTTCTAGTGTTTTGAAAGGAGTTGGGGCGACAAGAGTCCCTGTAATGCAAAATAGCACGCATTTGCAGAATTGAGCCTATGTTTAATTTCTTTGTGCATCTCATTCCTATTTGTGATTATTGTTCCTATTAACGAATTCAGCGATATAATCTGAACAACTCGTTACCACTTTTGATAAGATCAAATTTTTAAATATAAATTTCTGCGTATGATTTATTAAAAAAATCCCCATTACTGTACTTTTTCCTAAGCGGTGTTATCTAGAGATGCTAAATTATGTTCCTGCAAAATATCCTGATTTTTCATACATTTTTTATTGCTGTTCGTAATTGGTAATAACAAAAATTGAAGTATAAAAAATGCCAGTATTTAAAAAAAACAGAAGTCAGTCATGCTTAGGTATCTTCTCTTGTTTTCTTCAAGATAAAGAGTTTTTGTTGTGTAATGCAAGATATTGATTATAAAGTTTGGAATGGACTTAAAGATGAGTCAGACCCGTTAGTTTGCAATTACTGATGTGAAGATAGACAATTTCGTAGTTTGAATAAAGCACAAGTTTGCAAGTAAGTTTTATGAAAAGCTCTGTGTACACAGCAGCTGAATGGCAAGATGATGGGACTTATCATTCTTTCATAACCTTAAAAGCTCGCGGGGAAATTACAGTTTATTTTAAAACGCTGTTTATAAATGGAAAGGAGAAATATGAATTCACCCCTTCAACTTGTTTATATAGCTGCAAGAATTCAGTCTATTTCTGAGCTACTTTTCTGTATTGTTTATTGTTTTTTGCACTATGTAACTAATATTGTATACTTACTTACTTACCCACTCACTGACACTATCGAACCCGTAGGTTCATGCCCGCGCGGACATAAGCTATCCATACATCCCTACCCTGAGCTAATGCTTTCCAATCATTCCCTGTATAATCTACTTCCCTCAAATCATAGTTAATGTTATTCTCTCACCTCATTCTTGGTCTACCAACTGGGCGTTTTCCCTCTGGCTTTCCTACAAGAAGCTTCCATGCAACTCTTTACCTTCTCCTGCCACCTAACTTCCTGTAAAGCGACTATATCCAAGGGCGATTTATCCAATTCCCGCGTTAATATCTCTAGTGCCCCGCTATTGTATAAAGTCCTAACATTCCATGTTCCTAGGAACATGTCCCTGTGTTTGAGCCTTTGGCATGGGTTCCCTGAAGTCCCCGCCCGGAGAACCGAATGGGGGACTATTTGACCTCCGGAAAATTTTATCCCAGTTGAACCCATGTCCGCATTTCTTGACGGTTGTATTTTTACGGTGAAAGATCGTCACTCTTTCGCCCAAGGTACTTTTTTCGTCTGGCTTATCACCTTCGACCAGTCCGGCATGGATAACCCTATCGGCAGCAATGCTACCGCCGGCATAGCTCTCAGGATAATTTAAGCCCGCAAGCCACTCCACCACGACAAGGTAAAGATACTGTGGAGGGAACTAATATTGTATACTTACTGTTATTGTTGACGTGCAGCGTAATTTGACATTCCGCATACAATCTTGGTTGCTATGAAAACAAAAGAAATCTCATAACTTCAAAAATTACCAAAAGCACTAGTGCGGTAAGTAAAAACATTTATTTTGAAATATTAATAGTGATACTGCAATTTGTATTAATTTCTGTATTAATTCATCGCATCCAGCTTCCACGCCTCTTCTATTTCATCACTGCACACATCGTCTAAAACTTTCTCCATAATCAGAAATAAATCCCAAATCAAATTGGTTTTACAGTTTTAACAAATATAAGATGGCGACATGACTTATTATTTCTCCACAGCAACACATATAGCCGATTCACCTTCTGAAATCTAAAATTTATCTTCAATTATATTTATTAATATTTTAGCAAAGTCCATCGCTGTGATGTCGAGGTAGCGTTGCTGCGGGCCTGGGTTCGATCCCCTCTCGGGACACGTTTTCTGGGTGAGGTTTTTTTCGGGGTTTTCCTCACCTGTAAGACAAATGTCAGGATACTTTAAGGCCCAAACGGTCCCCGCACATCATCCGGCCATCAATATCATATTCACCTCATTAGATTAAGTTTAGGTTTAAGGCCTCTCCTGGTGCATCATTGCCCATCATATCATTGGGGAAGCGTAACTGCACCTTCCTGGCGCCCCAACCTCAGAAGTGGGTTACAATACGCCAATGCCAGGAGATAACACCTGAAATGTCAAATAACAAACAGGTGACATTGAACAAAAAAAAATTAGCTAATATCTTAATTACTAAAATAATACACACCGTGCAAAAAATAGTACGCAATACTCATGTGGTAAACACATAATGGAATCTCGGAAATTAAAAAAAAAAACGCGGTGCAAGCGTCTCGTTTTTTTAATTTTTTTCTCGATCCGTATCAAGTGTTTACCGCACTCGTGTCGTAATATATTATTACCTACTCGTTAATACTGAGATATACCGCACTGAACTACCCGCTGTGGTGCTAATGTCGTCAGGAGTAGGGTGAGCGTGTTCAGACAGAAGTACTGTACATTTTCAAAACATACTGAACATTAAGAACAAAATAGTAAGTCTGGAGGTGTGGCTTTAACGTCAACTTTGCTGGATTATTATATACGATTTATTTCCTGCAATTGTACTAGCTCCCCCACCTGATCTGTTTTCGTTTCTTCCCTCTCCTATAACGATTTGTTCAACTCAGTATATAACAATATGTCCTGTATTTTTAACAAGCAGAAAACTGATGGGTGAAGTGGAAACAGAACATGGTGTGCCAAGCTAGCAGACATTCCCGACTGACCAAGAAGTAAAGTGATTCCAGAGTCAATAGCAACAACTGTCTAGCAAGACAACTTCACCGTAAATAATAATAATAATAATAATAATAATAGCTTTATTTTACCTGGCAGAGTTAAGGCCTTAAGGCCTTGTCTACCACTCAACCAGGTTTGAAAAAAATACAAACAAAAAATAGTCTTAAATCTAAATTACAATATATATATATATATATATATATATATATATATATATATATATATATATATATATATAAACGATTACAAGTTATGAATACAATACAATTAATATTTATAATGTATTTTGATTTACTCTAAATTTAACGAATTAAATATATAATATGTACAATATATATAAAAAACAGGAAAAGATTAATGACATAGTATAAAATTAAATAAATAGAGAAAAATTAATTATTAGACAACAGGTAACTGTATAAGCGTGACTTAAAGGTACCAAGTGTGCGGCAACCCCTGATATCTTGAGGAAGGAGATTCCAGGAGCGGGCAGAGGCTACTGTGAAGGAAGTAGAATAGGAGGAAGTGCTATGAAGAGGAATTGTTAGCAGACTGCTATCTTGTGATCTAGTGTCAATATTGTGGTAAGAGGATAACTTCTCAAATCTAGACGCCAGGTAAGTAGGGATGTAGGAATTCAGAAGCTTGAAAAGTAGTGAAAGAGAGTGCAATTTACGTCTGTCAGTAAGACGGAGCCAAGAGAGGTTATTAAAGTGTTCGGAAATATGGTCATAACGGCGGATATTGAAAATGAATCGAACGCAAGCATTATGAACACGCTGCAGTCTCTGCGACAAGTCATAGTTTAGATCATTATATATAATGTCACAATAATCGAAGTGTGGTAACACAAGATTCTGCACAAGGATTTGTTTTAACGAAACTGGGAGAAAATTCTTTAAACGTCTAAGATAATGTAAGATGGAGAAAGTCTTTTTACATATGTGTTTCACTTGTGTTTGCCAGGTTAAATTTGCGTCTAGATGTAGTCCAAGATCTATTACTGAAGAAGAATAAGGGATGATTATATTATTTATAGTAATGTTTGGTAGTGTAGATATGTCAAAGGTTGTAAGCAGTCTTTGTTGTCCCATTAGAATTACTTGTGACTTGTTAGGATTTAGATTTAGACCGATACTTGAAGACCAGTTAAAGATGGATATGAGATCGTCATTCATTTTTGTCAAGCTGTTATAGAGAGAATGAGGAGGTGAATGTAGGTAAATTTGGAGATCATCAGCGTAGAGGTGATAACGGCAGTGCTTTAGTACAGTTGGCAAGTCATTTATGTAGATTGAGAAAAGAAGAGGTCCGAGAACACTGCCCTGGGGGACTCCAGCCGGCACGTTGCGCCAAGACGAAGATCTAGAGTTTAATGAAACGTATTGTTGACGACCGTGCAGGTATGAGTCGAACCAGGATACAGCGCTGTCAGACAAGTGTAGGTGCTTGAGCTTTATCATAAGTAAGTCGTGGTCTACTGTGTCAAAAGCTTTGCTGAAGTCAAGTAAGGTTAAAGGAGTCAATTGACGTCTGTCCACGGCTTCACGAATATCTTCAGTAATTTTTAGCAAAGCTGTGGTTGTGCTATGACCATATCTAAAGCCGGATTGATAAGGATCAAGGAGGTGATTTTCTTGGAGATATTCAGTCATTTGCTTATGTACAATATGTTCCAGGGCTTTAGATAATGTCGGAAGGATGCTAATCGGTCGGTAGTCATTACAGTTAGCAGGTGTACTTATTTTTGGTATAGGCCGAACTCTAGACTGTTTCCATACAGTAGGGAAGATAGAAGTTATAAGGGAAGCATTAAAAATATGAGTCACTGTGGGTAGTATAATGTCAATGATTTTATTTAGCATTAAAATGCTGATGTTATCTGTTCCTTGTGCATTGGATTTAATCCGCTTGAGTGCTTTTTTAACGTCTATAGGCGAAATGTCGTTAAAGTGAAATTTATCTCTTCCTATATGGGGGGATGGGGATAAGTCTTTAAGAATGTCTGTTTTAGTCTTGTTGTCTGGAGGTGTCATGGGTATTGAGGTAAAATGTTCATTTAAGTCATCTACAGAAATGTCTATAGAGTCAGTTGAGGGATTCAACTGTCTAAGTCCCATTGCACGGAGATTTCGCCAAGTGTCCCGTGCACTTATTTCAGGTCCGATTATACTGTGGGCGTGTCGTAGTTTGGCATTGCGTATAGTTTGTGTAGTTGTGTTTCTAAGTTGTTTGTACAGTTGCCAGTTCTCGTCATTTTTATGTCGTCTGTATGTTCGGTATGCTTTGTCTCGTTTTGACATAAGTTCACGTATTGAGTCATTCATCCAGGGTGCAGGGGGGCGGGAAAATCGTCGGGTTTTTACTGGTGCATGTCTATCATATAGTTGTAATATCAGTGTATTAAATGTGTCTACTTTTTCATCAACTGATCTAAGATTCCATATTGTGTGCCATGGTAGTTCTAAAGCGTCTGATTTTAGTTTAGTATCGTCTATGTTTTGTAAATTTCTGTACGTAATCAATTTAGAGCGTCTTTTAGGACATTGGAGTGAGTATTCTACGAATACAATGTCATGAGCAGATATGCCGGGAGCAGGAATTTGTCCATATGACAGTACTTTCTGTGGATGTGTAGTCACTATTAAGTCCAGTAGAGTGTCGGTATTAGCAGTATGATGTGTGGCAGAGAAAGGAACAATTGTCATATTTAAGCTTTGGAACATATTTTTAAGTTGTATGGCTGGTGAGTCAGTCTGAAGAAGATTTGTATTAAAATCGCCTGCGACAATAACGTGTTCATAATGAGGTAATGAATCGTTCAGAGCGTTTTCTAGATCCGAAAGGTGCCTTATTTTTGGAGGTTTGTATACAATGCATAAGAGACATTTTTTTAGACTGGCTTGAATTTCTACGAATAAGAACTCGGGGCGAGCGGAATATACAGAAGGGGACTTGTGGACAATTCTTGGATTAAGCTCATTTGATATAAAGGCACAAACTCCTCCACCTCTTTTATCTATTCTGTCATTTCTGAGCAATGTATATCCGTCTAGGTGAACAAGGGACGAAGGTATGGAAGGGGTCAGCCAGGTTTCCGAAATTAAAATGGCGCTCAGTCCAAGAGATGAAAATATGGTTTCAAACTCATCAAAGTGGGACAGAATGCTTTGTGAATTTACGTGAGCGATTTTAAGTGATGATTTATCAATAGAAAATGCATTCTTAAGTAGACTAGTAGTATTTGTTGTTGGAGGGGATGGTTGGGATTGAGGAATGTTGCTACCTGCGTTAAAAGTTGTCTGCACAATAAGAGGGTGATTGGAGAAGGTGAGTGAGTCAGAGGTTGCAAACATGTCTTCATTTGTCAGCTCAATGTTGCCAATAGCAGAAAGTAAAAATAAACTATGTACTGTAATAACTCTAATAAAATTAAAATAATTTAGCTAAACAAAGAACTTAAATTAAAATAAAACAAGTAAGTTGTCCTAAATAAAAATAATAAACTTAAAACTTACCTAAATTAGAAATAAATTAACAATATAATTGTTAGCAAAGAAAAGACAAAGTAAACATATTTTACACTCAGGTCCTATCTAATTGATATCCGTAGAAGATCTAATTTTGCGTTTTTCGCCATTCACTTTAGCTATGACGGCACCGTCCATTGTCCATACATTTTGAATACCGTATTTCTGTATACTCTCTTGTAGCAGGCGATAGCGACACTTCGTTAGGTCCTCGCGAACAGTGACCCCACTTCCTTTCAACTTTTTCTTGCTTAGAAAAACTTCACTGCGCTTGCGGTAACTAACAAATTTCACTATTATAGCCCGCGGTCTTTCAGCATTACTAACACCAACACGGTGACTTCTGTCAATGTCAGTCACTGATAAATCGACACCGATTTTTTTGGCCACCTCGATGGCTTTCTGGTCAGTGTCCTCTCCGGCCTCTTCTTTTACACCAAAAATCCTGAGGCATTGACGTCTCTGGTATTGTTCTAAGTCGTCTATTTTATTTTCTAACACCTCAATCTTTCTGTCTTTTTCATCGAGGGTCTTTTTCAGATCCTCAATTACTTTAGTGTTGTCCTGGATGGTCTTCTGCAGTTCCGCCACTACCTGGTCCCGCAACATGGACACAAACACCTGCAGAGTGCCGGGATCCTGTAGCGCCTCTTTCACCACACGTTTCACAGCTTCCTCCGTAGAACTTGTCGAATCATTGTTAGAATTACGTGTGTTTTTTCCCATGTTGTTAAATGTACACACTTTTGACACTAACTAATATAAATTTAAACTTAAACTCACTACGAATATACAACTTTAGCTATGAAATAACGAAGGCACCTGCTGAAAAATAACTTAAAACCTGGAGCGTAACTTGTGCGTGTTAGTAGCTAGCCGCCATGACACATACAAAGGCCTATAATGAAGCTTTTGCAATGAAAGGAACATCTTCTGAAAACATTATTGTATATCAGACTTCTTTTCTTCGGGGTCTTTCACTACAAACTCTGTATTTTCCACTCTTTCCTTAACTCAGCTTTCCTTTTATCATGTTCGCAGTTTTACTAGGAATATATAGGTGTGGTAGCTTCCCGTTTCTTTCCACACCCCACTCTCTCTTTTGCATCTTAAAATATCTTAAGAAAGTCCCGAGGGGCCCCAACTTGGAGGTGAGGAGAGTGGATTCGGCTAAGTTAGACCCTCCGGACTTCATCGAAATTCACCCCAGAGATTAAATACCAGTTCCATCAGGGTTTTTCACCAGATCAAAGATCCGGAAATCCCAATTAGCCTCTGCCCCTATATTTATAATAATAATAATAATAATAGATAGATAGATCATCGGTTGATTAATGTCTTTGACATCGTCCGATTCCCAATAACCAATTTTGTCGGTCCATCCAATCTCCTGGTTGTAGATGTTTCTCCATCATCTATAAATCTATTCCCTGACTCCAGGGGTAATATTATTATTATTATTATTATTATTATTATTATGAATAATAATAATTATATATATATATATTATTGAAGCCAGTGGCCATGTAGAAAGATTGTGTTTATGCGTTCGACTGTTTTCATGTCTTGCAGAAGTCTGTTATGGATGTTCCTATGTTTTTACACCGTAACAGGTGATATCGGTCGCAGTGCGACCCACATAGTTTGCACTTGCACTTTTCTTCCTGGGTTATGGCGCTTCACTGTTGTGCATATCCTGTGGTGAAAACCATGGACCGCGACTCTCGTCACGGTGTGTCTGAGGTTGTATCTGGCTGCTGTCCATTCCCTGTAGATCATCGCATCCGTTGCGTAGAACTCAGGGCGTATCTGTTCTCTCTTCTCATTGAGTTTCCTCAGCAGCTCTTTGTAGGCACCTGTTACCGGTGCGAGAAGGTCCAGGTGGAGCTCTTCTATGAAGAAGAGTTCGTTTGTCAGTTCGTGTGTTATACACGAAGGTGTGTTAATTCTGATACGATTATTGCTGTATTTACAAAGCGCGCTTAATTTTCTCGTATATTTATACAATTGGCTTTTAATCTAAAATAAAATAAAGGTACGGGTGTGCGTGTAGGATTTTTAACTTGAGGTCCCTACCAGCACGTCTTCTTCTTCTTCTTCTTCTACGACAAGGTTTAGGCTATGCAGCCTGTTCCGGCGAAGTTAAAAGTGGAGTCCATCTTCTGCGTGGTCGGCCAACATCTCTTGTTCCTCTGGGATTATACAGGAAGGTTCTTTTTGGTATTCTTTCGTTGTTCATTCTCATTAAATGTTCTGTCTATTTCTTATTATTTTCGCTGATTTTATCTTCAATTTTATATATATTTAATTCTTTCATTCCTTATTCTATCCGCTCTTGCGCACGTACGGCATATAAATAGATAATATAAGTTTGATTTTCAACTCTTTGCAATTCCTATCCATATTAAAGGAGTTGGCTAAAAACTAGTGTCTTTGCCTGGAATGTTGGAAATGCATAAGAAAAAGATTATCTTCCGAGGAATATATTTCTTGAACAAATGTTCATTCTATCCGGAAGAAGGAAACCATTAATTTTCAAGTTTGTAACAAAATTACATGAGTTTATTGGACGAAGTAGTGAACCTAGTATATTTCAGTTACATTATTTTAAACTTATTTCTCGATTAATTGTGCTCTTATACAAGTGAATTAATGTTCTCTAAGTAAGAAAAGTATGTTCCTTTATCAAAGAAGAACTCTGACATATGTACTAGATCATGGTACAGAATGAATGTAGAAGAGAATAACCTGCAAGGGGCTTCTCAAGTGTATTGACATGTTAATGCTATTAAAACTGATTGAAGTTAAATTGAAAATGATTTGCTTGGCGCATTTGAAAAATGCTTGATAAAATGTAAGTAAGTTAATTATAAATAAATAAGTTTTTCTTTCTCGTTATTTTTTGTCTCTCCTTTTTATCGGACTCTGACGACCCGTATGACATAGTCCTGCATGTCATGGTTTCCACCACCAGATATGCACAATTTGTTAGTGAGTCAGTCACTGCAAAATAATGCTATGACCTATTCAGAATGTTAAAAAGGAGGTACTTTCTTTATTATGATAAACTGTAGTTGGTAAATTCTATGACTGTGATTGGTAGTAAATCAAAAATCATTGTAACGTGATTGGTCATTGACTGCCATTTGGGGCGTGAGTTAAATAGTCCTTTTATATATGATATATAGCTTTTATCAGTTGGTCTGGGATTCCATCATATTTGAGGAGTTCTAATAATTTGTTTCTATTTACTTTGTCAAATGTCTTATTAAGTTTGACAATTTGTAAATATCACCCAATCAACATAGAATAGTCTCCGTTAACATTGTACAATAAAACTTAAAATAGTGTATTTTGAAACACATTAGCAGCATGTGGTGTTGTGACGGACACGCTCGTGAATAAAGTTATATTTAAAAAAAGAATGTATATCCAGACTGAAAGTGAAGATTTAAAATCTCCTTACCCTCAAGAATCGATTCCGAGCCATCGGGAAGAGATAAATGGGGGAATTTACCGACCACGTCACATCGGCGGAGATAATTAATAATTATTAATTAAATAAAAATAAAACGTAGTTTTATTTGATTTTCATATTTATTATATAATTCAGTGACTGCTGTTTCGGTACACTGTACCTTCTTCACACATGTTAACAAATTATGAATTGTGTTCCAACTGATCTAACCAACAATACAACAATATTTATTTAAATTTTTTAATTTAACAAAGGCGATTCATTCAAATCAAGTTGAGAATTTAACAGTTTTTTACTACTTTTAAATTTATTAATTTCTACAGCCTCCAAAAGATCTAACTTCTTACCCTTATCACAAATATGTAAAATTTCAAAATTTGGATCGAAACAATGATTAAATTGGAATAGGTGGTTAGCATATTTTGAATTTTCTAAATTTCTGTTATATGCTAACCACCTATTCCAATGTAATCATTGTTTCGATCCAAATTTTGAAATTTTACATATTTGTGATAAGGGTAAGAAGTTAGATCTTTTGGAGGCTGTAGAAATTAATAAATTTAAAAGTAGTAAAAAACTGTTAAATTAAAAAAATTAAATAAATATTGTTGTATTGTTGGTTAGATCAGTTGGAACACAATTCATAATTTGTTAACATGTCTGAAGAAGGTACAGTGTACCGAAACAGCTGTCACTGAATTATATCTTAATAAATATGAAAATCAAATAAAACTACGTTTTATTCTTATTTAATTAATAGATATGAATTTTCATCAAGTAAACACCAACTCAATTGATTAATTAATAATTATATAAAAAAGTTGTATTATGAATAAAATGTGTGTTTGTACTGGTTAAAATAAATACATGTATACGACATTGGGAAACAAACTATTGCGGACGGCGCTGGCGAATAGCAATGCAAGACCTTACGAGTACGCTGTTATCATGGCTGTTGTATTCATTGTGTAGCTACAGAAATCAATTCGCTCCAAATCTATATACAGTATATTATGTATAAACTTGCCAAGAAAAACCTCATTTCATTCAGACCGTCTTTTCGAGATGAATTGCATTTCAGCTACAAAAAGTCTTCTTCTGCCTGTCATTTTGTTATACAATAACAGATGACTCTCACCAGACGGTATTATTTGTGTGGTGGATTTAAATCTCGGTGCCGACCGACTTAACTATTGTCTGTCCAACCTATGACACACACTTTGATATTTAACTTCCGAATGTATTACTCCGCGCAGCACGTGTAGAAAAGTACATGCGAACTCAGCTGTTTGTTAACGCACAACAATCGTTTTAGTTTAACGCTGCAGGTGTGTCCAAAACGAATTAAATATTTTTTTATTATTATTCCGGCTTTTACAATGAATATACATTTTTCCGGTACCCATGTTCACAGTTAACTACACATTTGTTTCAACACATTTTTCCATTCTTGTCTGTTCATCCATATATCTTCTTCTATTTCCCATTTCCTCTTAGTTTCATTGATTCCCTGAATCCACGTAATATTTCGTCTACCCTTCTTTTTCCTTCCCTGTGGTTCCCAATCCAGGATTACTTAGGTAGTCTTCCTTCTTCCATTCTTCTAATGTGTCCGTAAGTAAAACTAAAGTGATCCCACAACAGGCCCGGAGGCCCTTGGGGTAATAGGAGGTTAATGCTCCCACTTGAACCGAAAGTGTGTTTTTCGGCTCATTATTGTAGCGTCGTTCTCCTCCCTAGACTGGAATATTTATGAACTATGCCAATATCCTTTCTCCTGGTAGTTACCCCCACTCTCCCCTCTTTACCCTTCCTGCCGCGCAATGTCTCGGGCGCATCTCCCCTCTACTTCGGAACCTTCATATACGTGGTGCACAGGCAGAACATTATCATTCAAGCGATCATCGTTTAGTTCTTTGAGCAGATTCGAAGTTTGAATCGGCATCCAGTCCGTGATGCGAATCAAGCTCTAATGGACAAGCTGGTCTGAAGCCGAGAAGCGGCGTGGTTTAGTTGGTCCGGCAGACCAGGGAAGAAGTGGTCCCTGATTCGGACGCAAGTATGAGTGTAGCGTGAGGTATGGTGTGTATTTTTCTATTGTAAGAATATTGTTATTTATTTGTTTATATTTTGCTTTTTTCTCTGAATGATCGAAGTCTTTTTTGTTAATTTGTTTTTAATTCAGACAACTTGTTTCTATTAAAGGTCATCTTTTATTTATCTGCTGCTTTATTGATCTGCACATAGTTGTTCTCAATCCTAGATGGAAATTCACTCAAGTAGGAAATCATTTCCAGCTCCCTTGCTATTATGCTGTTTAGCTTTCTGGAATGACAATTATTATCTTTTTCACTCACTCTATGTGTTTGAGAATCATTAACTATTTATGTTTATATATCTGAGAGAGAAAGGTGAATCAATTGCTGCCTTCTATGGGCCCAAGGCAAGCAACTTCGTGATAGATAACCTTGCAGGAAATCAGATCCACGTTAATAGAGACAGCAATAACAAAACCCGATCCCGGATTAATGGTTGCGCAGTAGCGTGGGTCACATCTCTAACCCCACAAATGGTAGTCAGAGCGTGGTTCATTAATTGTGGTCATGTCGCGCCCCGCGCAAAATGGTAGCAGTAGCGTGGTTCTCTAACCCCCACAAATGGTAGCAGTCTGCGTGGTTTTTATCAAAGCCACACACTTTTTCTAGACTTTATGTCAGCCGCCTTTACCCCCAGAACAAGCGTCTGGTACTCATTTCCGTTAGAGGCTGAGTCGACCCCAGGGTCATAGTGCCGCCAGAGGGTTTGGGTCAGTTTAAAAATCCTGACCCCAACGGGACTTGAACCCTCGACACTCCGGCTTGTAGCTCAGTGTCTTCTACAGTTAATTTGTATATAAATATTATTATTATTATTATTATTATTATTACGGACAACACGCACACACTACTGAGTAACACTAAGAAATTAGGACTGGAAGTAAATATCAATAAAACTAAATATATGGTCACACGTAGAAATTCATTATATAATGGAAATGGACAGCTAATGACAAATGAAGGAAATTTTGAGGAAGTGGCTGAATTCAAATACCTAGGAACAATAATCACAAATAGGAATGAGATGCACAAAGAAATTAAACATAGGCTCAATTCTGGAAATGCGTGCTATTATGCATTGCAGAGACTTTTGACGTCCCAACTCCTTTCAAAAAACGTTAAACTGAAAATATATAATTCTATTATTCTACCAGTTATATTATATGGGTGCGAAACATGGACTCTTACTTTAAGGGAGGAAAGGAGATTACAAGTATTTGAGAATAAAGTACTTAGGAATATTTTTGGACCAAAGAGAGATGAACAGACAGGTGAATGGAGAAGACTACATAACAATGAACTACATGGTCTTTATAGGAAGCCAGATATAATAAGAACAGTTAAGTCTCATAGACTGCGATGGGCAGGACATGTTGCGCGTATGGGGAATGAAAGACGTGCATGGAAGCTTCTTGTAGGAAAGCCAGAGGGAAAACGCCCAGTTGGTAGACCAAGAATGAGGTGGGAGAACATTAACAATGATTTGAGGGAACTAGATTATACAGGGAATGATTGGAAAGCATTTTGCTCTGGATAGGGATGTATGGAGAGCTTATGTCCGCGCGGCCATGAACCTACGGGTTCGATAGTGCCAGTGAGTAAGTATTATTATTATTATTATTATTATTATTATTATTATTATTATTATTATTATTATTACTATTATTGCGTCCAGTAGCTGCACGTCCGCGTGTAAAGGAAATGAGATTAGTGTTTGAAGCATGATCCTGTCAGTAAGAGGTTGGCTTATTTTCATTCCATAGAGGAAGTAAGTTGTTCCAACAAACTTTTCCTCTAAGCTGGCCACATCTGTAATACGTTATAAAATGTCTCCTTTTAAAAACCAATCTCATATTAGCAGCAGTGAAATTAGACCACATATTATACAAGCCTCAGCGATCTTTTTTATGAAAGAGAATTTTTTATAGCTTATCTTCTTAACCTCGAAATGATGAAGAGCTGGGGGTTTAAAGAACTCCCTTTCCTAGTTGCTTCAGAGAAAAAAAATGTCGTTAAGGAGATATCGGAGGGCAAATATATGCGGGGAAGATGTCTCTCGAATTAATTATTTATGAAGAAATGGGATTGAATAAAAGTAGGTACATAAAATAAGGTTTAATCTTTAGAACCAGATTATTTAATGTGGTTTCATAACACTGCAGGTTCAGTAGATCAGTGTTTCTCAAACTGTGCTGTGCCATCAGCAACTCTTAGCTTAACTCTGCAGTTACTAATTTTTTCATAACTATTGCCACGAGTGATTTCCAAATTATCGATAAATTCACGACTCACGAAGTGAGGAGTGAAGTTACCTAGAGATTTTGGAAATCAAGAGTGGCATTTGTTAGGACTATTTAACGAATAAAATTAAGCTGTTTACTCACAAATCATTATTTAAATATAGTTATTTTAAAATATTTAGATATTAATGTAAGTGAGAATGTGTGAAAACAAATGAGAAACGTCATGTTTCATTTGTTCATCAATGCAACCAGATCATATTTTTTGCCAAATAGAATCGCGATATTGTAAGAATGCACCCTAGTGGAGAAAAAGTGAAATACATCATTACAGGTTATTAATTAATTTATGATGTCCTATGATCTAAATATGTCAATTATATTTTTCTGCAATGTTAATTCCTGGGAAATAATACTTTTAAGAAAGTGCAAAGAGTGGTTTCCTTTTTTATGGTATAATCAATTGCTACGAATGTTTTTTTTTCTATTATATCTCGCAAGCAGAATCTATTTACATTCGTGCACTAACATTTTTCTCATGGAATTTCGGTCAGTATGGGACCGGTGCCCACCCAGCATCGTGAGGCATTTGGGTAGCTACAATAAGTAGCTACTCCAGATTGAGAATACCAGCTATAACAGCTGGGGACCCGACATGCTGACCACATGTGACCCCTACACTGGGTAGATGATCGTCTACCTCTGTGATTAACACATGTGGATGTGAGGCCAGCAGCCTGCTGGTAGGCCAAGGGCCTTCTAGCCCTGTCGCTCTTGGAGTTTACTTGATAAAAAGAAATTTATAAAATCGAGGTGAAAAACGACTGTGATTGGTTGTAAATCAAAATTCATTGTAACGTGATTGGTCATTGACTGCCATTTGGGGCAGTAAGTGATAGTAAGTGATCGTCAGCAAGATTCAAACAGTTGGTCCCGTATGAATAGAGGTCACCATGATCGCCTCTGATTCCAAGGTTTCCATGTTCAAACCCGGTCGGGCTCGATTAAGTTTTCAGTACGCGTGAAGAGATGGACAGATTCACAATGGAAGACGTGTCTTTGGACAAAAAAACAATGATGAATAGAAATTTTTACTATATTAAAGTGATTGGACATACATATTAAGACTTGAGGTTAGAATATCGACCTATACGTACGTACCTTCTGCATACTGGGATGAGCTTCTTTTTAAGACAAAAGATGCGGGGACCCAGCATCACTCAGTCAACAATGTGCCGTCACTCCCCACATCTGTGACAGGGGTTCACAAATACTCCATCTTCTTGAAATAACAAGAAATAGTCACATTTTCTCATTTTTGTATATTCATCATCATCATCCAGGGATTAAGCCTGTTGGCTCGTTCCGGTTTCATGAAAGCTAGAATTGTTAAAATTGTTCAGACCATCTTCTGTGTGGGCGGCCAACATTTCTCCTTCCGTGCGGTTTATAATTTAGCAATAATTTTGGAAATCTTCCTTCTGGCATTCTATCAATATGTTCTTTCGAGTCATTCTTATATTTAATTATTCGGTCTGTAAGTTTGAAAATATTTAGTTCCTTTCTTATATCTTCATTTCTTTTCTTATCCAGCAGAGTATATCCTGCTATATTTATTAAAAATCTCATCTCAGCTGCTTCCAATCTTTGTTCTTGTCTTTTAGTGATCTGCCAACATTATTTTTCTATGTTCTACACCGTAATTTTACATACATTTTAGAAACCTTGTAACACTTGTTTTAATAGAATCACGTGGTGAAAACAAAGACAAACGTCCTAAAACTATAAACTTCATGACACGACCTGTGTAGAAGGTTTGGTCCGCCATACGATTGCTGGCATCACATCCACATATATTAATCACAGAGGTAGATGATTATCCAACCAGAGTGACGGATCCTCCAACTGGACTCACAACCGCGACAGTTCACGTCCCGGCGACGACTAGTGGACCATTTCTCGGGTCGGCAGGTGTTGGTCCCCCTGTCGTATTATGTGGTTCCTTACGGAGTTGGTTCATTCTGTGCTAGGGGCTCGGCCCATGAAGCTATGTAGTTTGGGTTCGCTGCGCTGTTTGCCGACTTAGTCTAAGGATTCGTGCATCATCTGCGAGGTTATCAGGAGATGAGCACTTTGGTGTACTACAAAGCTCGTACCGTGGATCCTGTTCTGCTGGCAGCTTCTCACCGGTCCGACAGACACTGGCGTACAGGATGAAAGGTCGACGGAGTTGCCAAGCATCGGTGATGCTCAGCACTCCATTATTGGAACTGTGTTAAATAACAGTATTGGAAAATGTTTAATAACCTGAAGCCGCCTCTTTGAAAGAGTTAATGGATCTTGTCATTTTATATTTTTGAATCACGACAGTAACAAGATGATATGCCATTAAATTGAATATTAGAATTCATCCCTAAACTTTGCCAGAAAATTCGTTTCCTTTCGAAATAATTGTGTACCTTGCCTTAGAATGGTGGGAGATATGCTCTTATTTCACCCCTCAATTTGCCTGTGAAATAATGAAGTATGAAATCACAAAGCTTGAAGCTGGCAGTTAACAGTTAGCTTGTGATATGTCACAACACAATCTAATAATTCAGATTGTGATCGAAGTGAAGCACAAAGATTCCATCCCTCGGGCAAGCACCGGGTATTTCAAAAATTGCATAACCTTTAACCTTTGGAATACGGCACTGGGCGCGGTCGTTCTTTCTCTCTTTCTTTGCGCTCTCTCTTTCTGTTTATTGCACATCGTTCACAAATTCTCAAGTTTCTGATTTGTAACTTCAAAAAAAATAATAAAACAACGGCATCTTTATAAAACGGATTGATTATAGAATTTAAAGTATAATTTGTTGTTCTATTGAAATTAAAATCTCAGCAGAACGCGTTCATCTTTGATCTGAGATTTCAAAGCATTATGCATTTATTTATTTTATTTTATGTAATTTTAACTAAATAAGTCATTGCCACAATAGTAAAATATTTACAACTACATACAATTTTAGAAATGATACAAAAACGTACATTCAGTTTTACATATATTTATAATTTAGTAGAGATTTAAATATTATTTGTCACATTTGTATTTACTTCTGTACTTATTGCATTCGCCGTAGCGTATTGGATAATGCACTGCGCTACAAGCCGGAAGGTCGAGGGTTTGGGTCCCGATGCGGCAGGATTTTTAAACTGACCCAAACCTTCTTGCAGCACTGTGGATCTGGGGTCGAATCAGCCTCTAATCGAAATGAGTACCGGACGCTTGTTCTGGGGGTAAAAGTGGCTGACAACTCGGCTGACATCGGGTGCCGATTGTCTAGGAAAAGTGAGAGCCTTAACCTCCTATTACCCCAATGGTCTCGTGAGGCCTGGAGTGAGATCACTTTACATTTTACTTATTGCATTAGTTGAGGATAGGGATGTATGGAGAGCTTAAGTTCACGCGGCCATGAACCTACCGGTTCGATAGTGCCAGTGAGTTAGTTACTTCTGTACTTACTGCAGCCAGCAAAATTGTCTCGTTTCTTGTAGTTCTATTGTTAGTATATTCGCCTTTAAATATTTCCAGGCTTATTAATTCTACATTTGTGTAAGACAAAGCAATTTATGAAACGCCATGTATTTTCATAGAAGCTTTTGAGTTGAGTGTAATTTAAAATAAAATGATTAGGTGCTTGTGTTTTATTGGACTCATTTGTTCATCGAGTGTGGGTGAATCTAACTTCTTTTAAGCGGATTCAATCTGTGATGGTGTGCAGTGTTACCACTAGGGCAACCATTTTAATGCAGTAAAAGTTTTAGAAGTTAGACTTCTGACTGTCCTTTGTCTTAGTTTCACACACACAAACAGTTGAATAATATAATGAGAAGATAGACTTCTGACTGTCTTTGTCTTCGTTTCGCATACAAATAGTCGAATAATACAATGGGAAGTTAGACTTCTGATTGTCCTTTGTCTCGGTTTCACATACAAACAGTTGAATAATATAATGAGAAATTAGACTTCTGACTCTCTTTTGTCTTGGATTCACAAAGAAACAATTCAATGATATATACTGTGTTGCAATCTTAACCTTTAGCGCATTGAAATTGTTGTCCTGGTCATCACTATATAGTTACCGCATCAATGCTGTAGAGCGAGGTTTGAGAAAATGAATCTGCGTGTTCATTAATTTTACTGGATGAAGATTCGCTTAGAGGCTTCATCTTTTACCCGGAACGATGCTATAGTCCGCTCTGTCATTTAGTTTATTGACGCTTTGCTTTGTGGTTAGAAAGGTCTATTTTGCACGATAAATATTTAGCATATAAAGCGGCGATGCAACGTTTTATTCACTAGAATCAATTTGTACCAACTAAGGACACTGCAACGCCGTAAGATAATTATATCCACGTGGAGTTGACATGGAAACGTCTTTTAAAAATGCTAAGACATTATTGGCAGAGAGCTGTTTTCAGTTTTTGGTGATTGGAGCGACGTCATAGAAGCCCCTAACAACAATTCCCCGGCTCTACCTGGCAGTAACAATGTAGTTTTTAAAGCAGAGGGAAACAGTTGGCTTTGATGCTGCATGTAAGCTAAATGACTGCGCTGTATTGTTGACAGGCGGATCAAATTACCTCACTGTTGAAACACCTTTAATATTATTATTTTCTAGCGCGGTTTAATACCAAATATTTATCTTTAATACCATTATCTCTTCTTCAATAGATCCACATGAGATTGTGTTTTATTTAATAAATTTAGAGAATTTTGTCCAAGCATATGATGTTACAAGAACCTCCTTGGGTGCGAATTACAAGAACCTCCTCGGCACGCTCTTCGAACAGTTCTGTTCTGAGTGCGCGTAAATACAGGGCTATTCAGAAAAAAGGACCACAATTCAAACATTTATTTCTTCCAAACTACAAAAAATAGAAACACAACTGTAAGGTTCCTGGAAAGAGAAAAGTTTGAAGTTGCGATGAAGGCCGCATTGGTCTTAAAGTTATACACACAAGCATATGGACGGATGAATAGATAAGGTGGACTTAGTGAAGTAAAGTGTTCCCCTTGGAAGGTCTTAGACTTCCCAGGTCACCAGACCTAACCCCGTACGATTTTTATCTGTGGGGTTACGTACAATACCGTGTTTTTATCCCCCCTATGCCTTCGACAAATTGTCGAAGCTGTGAATTCGATAACTAGAGACCAGCTGATTCGTGTGTGGCAAGAAATGAGCCACCGTTTTGACATTTGTCATGTAACACATGGTGCTCATATTGAATGCGTAAAATAGTGAAATTTCAATTTTTCTCTTTCCAGGAACGTTGGAATTGTTAATTAAATAAAAATAAAACGTAGTTTTATTTGATTTTCATATTTATTATATAATTCAATGACAGCTGTTTCGGTACACTGTACCTTCTTCAGACATGTTAACAAATTATGAATTGTTTTCCAACTGATCTAAGCAACAATACAACAATATTTATTTACATTTTTAAATTTAACAAAGGGGATTCATTCAAATCAAGTTGAGAATTTAACAGTTTTTTACTACTTTTAAATTTATTAATTTCTACAGCCACCAAAAGATCCAACTTCTTACCCTTATCACAAATATGTAAAATTTCAAAATTTGGATCGAAACAATGATTAAATTGGAATAGGTGGTTAGCATATTTTGAATTTTCTAAATTTGTGTTATATGCTCTCATGTGTTCCTTTATCCGAGAGATAAAAGGTCTACCAGTTTGTCCTATATAGACATTGTCACATGTGCCACACTTCAATTTATATACACCTGATAATTTTTTTGTTTTGTTTTGGTTTTATTGTTTATTATTATATTTTGTAGAGTTTTATTAGTTTTAAATGCCACATTAATGTTCAACTTTTTAAAGTGTTTAGATATTTTATTTGAAAGTGGGCCTATGTATGACATTACGACATATTTCTTTATGTTTTCTTGGGTAAAGGAAAAACTTTGTTAATTGCTTTTTGTAATGAACCTTCTTAATTAAACATTCTATAATTTCAGGGTCGTAGCCATTATTAACAGCCAATTGTTTAATAATATTCAATTCATTATTATATTCCAAGGGCGAAAGAGGGATATTTAAAAGTCTATGAATGTAACTATTAAAGGCTGCCATCTTATGAGTATATGGGTGAAGAGAAGAACTATGGATAGTGGTATCAGTATGAGATGGTTTGTGAAAGATACCAAACTCAAACTTATTATCAATGTGGAATTGTGTTTCTATTTTTTGTAGTTTGCAGGAAATGAATGTTGGAAGCCAGTTCCTTATTTCTGAATAGCCCTGTATATTAATATCAAAACATATGTTACATTATATTTGAAGAGAAAAATTATACGCTCAGACCGGGACTTGAACCCGGGACCCTTGGTTTTCTAGACCAAGTGCTCTACCAACTGAGCTACTTGAGCAACTACCGATCTAAACGCAAATCTTTCTCTATATATATTGTAATTCCCGTCCACCAAATGCTATGCGGCTCCTTTATTAAGAAGACATATTTGGGAATTATATATTGCAGCCAGTACGGCTTTTTCCACGTTATTATTATTGATTTCGTACATCTCAATGATGGATAAATCATATTTGAAGAGAAAAATTATACGCTCAGACGAGTCCCGGGTTCAAGTCCCGGTCTGAGCGTATAATTTTTCTCTTCAAATATCATTTATCCATCATTGAGATGTACGAAATCAATAATAATAATATGTTACATTGTTTTATTAAAATTGTACAGTTGCTCAATAAACTGGCGACATTTCCTGTAGCACTCGGCGGCATCATAGCAAACATTTGACTGAGCATTACAGATAAAAAAAAGAAACATGAAGATAAAAAAGTATTTTTACAGAAGATTTGTTGTTATGTTTGGAAGGAAGCTAATAATGAAGGAGCTGATTTAACGCGTAGAATTAAAAGGAAAGACAAACAGCAATTACACGAGTGTGGCCCCAGGACAACTGCACACAGAGACTGACAAGGCTTAAATAAAAGGTTTGTTATACTGCTTCAAGTTTTTGAAGACTTGTTAAATTAAGAACTACCTCTCATTCTTTCTTAACTTTTTCCTCTCTTTTTTTTTTCATTACATATATTGCGACACACACAGTGAAAAACTCCATATTCGCGGGGATATGCTCCGCTAATACAAAAACCGAGAAATGGAATGGAAATTTATATGGGTATATAGGGGAAACGTTTCCAAATAAAATACAAATTATCAAAGTTAAATCAATTAATGTGAGATTTTGAACAATTTCTATCAATTACACTGGTCAACCAGTGGTTTTGTTGCCCTTGATATAGATTAATTACGGATATATTTATGCATTGGAGAGACTTTTGATGTCCCAACCCCTTTCAAAACACGTTAAGCTGAAAATATATAAAACTATTATTCTACCAGTTATATTATATGGGTGCGAAACATGGACTCTTACTTTAAGGGAGGAAAGGAGATTACGAGTATTTGAGAATAAAGTTCTTAGGAAAATTTTTGGACCACAGAGAGATGAACAGACAGGTGAATGGAGAAGACTACATAACAATGAACTACATGGTCTTTATAGGAAGCCAGATATAATAAGAACAGTTAAGTCTCGTAGACTGCGATGGGCAGAACATGTTGCGCGTATGGGGAATGAAAGACGTGCATGGAAACTTCTTGTAGGAAAGCCAGAAGGAAAACGCCCAGTTGGTAGACCAAGAATGAGGTGGGAGAACAACATTAACTATGATTTGAGGGAAGTAGATTATACAGGGAATGATTGGAAAGCATTGGCTCAGGATAGGGATGTATGGAGAGCTTATGTCCGCGCGGCCATGGACCTACAGGTTCGATAGTGCCAGTGAGTAAGTAAGTACATTTATGCTCACAATTCATGAAACTATCAATGATTTTGGAAGATTGCTCTGTTTTTTTTAATCTTTATTTTCATTTTACACTACAAAAATCGGAAAATATGAAAAAATATATCATATATATTTATGTCAATTGTTTTTTGAAAAATTAGTATGCCCTGACGTAAATAAAAAAAAATATCGAAAATCCATGTTATACTTCCGTGATGTGCCTTTTATAAGATTTTCTTCTATAATTTTTTGGGAAATCTCTTTTTTTAAAGACCAGCAGTAATCTGCCATCATGTGACGGTCTCATCTACCCTGATACCTTTACTCCATTACTTTTAGATCCTAGTGAAAGCGCACTCCCGTCCGTCGCTATAATTTCCTAAATTATCCAGAAATCTATCCAGGTGACTGTGGAGAAAGTGTAACTTTATACTCATATTTGCTCCCAGAATCTTGAAGCTTATCAACATGTTTTGCACAAAATCAATATAAAATTATGGAATATTCACCTGAAAGGTCCGTCTCCTCAACTTAATTAATCATTTAACTGTAGCGCTTTCGGGACTTGTCCCATCATCGGCAGGATTCAAAACTGGCGTTTCACTGAAGATCTGGTAGAGGGGGTTGCATGTATTGGGTTCGTTTTCGTTTATCAGGCTGTCGTTGTTGTGAGCTGCTTTCATGATTTCCATCTCTTCGAGTACGTTTATCTTCGCTGGATTATTTTCTCTGTGCGTTACTGTTAGTTAACTATGATTTGAGGGAAGTAGATTATACAGGGAATGACTGGAAAGCATTAGCTCAGGATAGGGATGTGTGGAGAGCTTATGTCCGTGCGGCCATGAACCTACGGGTTCGATAGTGCCAGTGAGTAAGTAAGTAAGTAAGTAAGTGCGTTACTGTTAGGGTGTTTTCAATATTTAACATGCGATGCCCTTCATGGATAACGTGTTTTGCATAGCTTGATTTCCCTTCTGCGTGAATGAAGTCTCGAAAATGTTCTTTGAATCTGATGTTAAAACTTCTGTTTGTCCTTCCTATATAAAATTTGTTGCAGTCCTTACATGTCAGTTTATAAACTCCTTTGCTGTTGAAAATGTTATTTTCTTCAACGTTATTGTTTATTACGTTGTTTAATTTGTTATTGGTTTTGTATGCTATTTTTACGTTTTTATCGGCTTTCTTTAGTGTATTGGCTAATTTTGTCGTTCTTTTTCCTGTGTATGTATGTGTTATCCATGTTTTCTTGTTGTTGTCAGATTCTTTTTCTAGTTTAGTTATCTTGGTTATGTTGTTTTTCCTTTTTGTTTTTTACGAGCTTATCTATGAATTCTTCATTATATCCATTGGTTTTTGC